>JAECUM010035864.1:0-23372 GCA_016617855.1 Megalonaias nervosa
AATGCTCCCGAACTTCTGGGTCAAGGAAAAGGCGTTGTGAAATTCGCATTTTTCTCAGACGTTCCGCCTGTTCAGGCTGGGTCAGTCTGCGGAATAATCCAGTGCGGGACTTGCCAGGGTAGGCACAGAGCCAGTGTTACTAACACTTAATCCTTATTGTTGTAATCGTCTTTTGTAAAGGACTGCCCCTCTCGAAGGCTACCAGAAACCATGTATGTATGATTGATTGGCAAATTTTCGATGCCTAATTTGTAGTTGTTGTTGTTGTGGGCTTAACGCTCTTTTGTTGCATATGATAGGCTATATATAGCGGCTAGTATAACGAGTGGAGTAAGAAGGACTCACAGTACTTGTTCAGTTACCATAGCAAACCTATGCAAACACCATTACATTAAAATTTCAATAACTTAAATTTCTGAGTGTTCGTGATCAAACCTGTATTCATCAGTATAAATGCATCATGGATGACAGCTTCTATGTAGAGAAAAAGCATGTGGTCGGCGGCGATTTCTGGACCTATGTGTGTTTGAAACATGTGCTTTCAATTCCGTAACAAAGAGTCAGGTGCTAATTTCAGTAATTAGTATTCCAAATTCAAGCCTGTTAAAGCACTCAAATTCCATCAATAAAACAATGTCTCTATTTATTGTTTAGGGCCAGCTCTTAGGCTGTTTGACACTGTTTAGTAATTAGCATTTATCTGAACTAGTTACTTATGCGCATATATTGTCTAGTATATTTTTCGCTCTTTCTTTGCTTCATTAAATGATGGTAAATTACGTTTATATGTAAAAAGGGTGCGGTCATTGCTACAGAGCAGAGTACGTGTAAAGAATTGGAAGCCTCGTCTTTGTAGAAAGTGAGAAACGTCACGTCCAAACAACTGTTTCCTTTAAAAATTCATGGTTTTTGGAACTTTTTTGTCCATTTGTAACTTACTGTGCGCTTCTAGATATTGCATTCGTACAAACGGTCTCTAGCAATTTCTGATATAAACAGTACTTCAAAGTAACTACCAGACCGTCTTTTTCACAATGCACTATTTCCAACACCAATAAAACCACAATGACAACCACCTCTATGACCAGCATCACCATTTCCACTCCGCCATAATGAGGCCAGACCCAAAACATATTTATTCTACTTTCATTTTCTAGGAAATTTTAATCACAGCTCCAGTTTCGCTTTACAAATAAATAACAAGAACAAGAAATATGTAATTTTTTCTATTTCAAATTATACAATTCAAACGCGCTGCGCTATCATTGTATTATCGCGCTGAGTACAAAATAACTCGTAAATACTATCGCGCACACGACAGGTGCATCACAGAGTACCAGTTCAGTTCGACACCTTTCTAAACATGACATGACGTGATCAAATACATGGCATGTAAAATGCAATAACTGCATGAGTCGACCTTCAGCCTGTCCAATGCCCCGCGCCATATGGTGCAAACTGCAACTGATATGCAGTACCGTTACCCAATGTAGGTGAATCGACAAAACTTTTGTTTAGTTTTTAATTCCTTCCAGGATTTTTTTCCGCAATTTTGTTGTTGTTATTTAAAAAGGACAATAATGAGTGTGCCATTATATCATCTACTAGTATATCTGAATGTGCTGTTAGTGCTCATCGTTGCAAGCCACGGGAGACACTGTCTCCCAAGTCTTGAGACGGTGTTTAGTACCGTGCTCAGAAAATGATTGCCAGCTTGGTGTTGATAAAAAGGAACAAATTCATGCTTAGAACTTAGCTTACCAAGGTCAAGGCCGAACCATATTTCTGTCTACATACACCAACAATCGGAATATCACGGGCTATTTCTGCGAGACAAACAATAGGTATCGCATGTGTATAGGTGCGCTCTACAGATAGATATTATGTACTTCTGAAAGAGTAACAGGTATAAGGTAAAGTTTTTTTGTTTGCATTTGCAACATGCACAATGATGAGAATGTTAACATATCGCTATGTTGCTTTCGTGTACTGTGGCTGGCATTTCTTTGTATATTTTGCTTGTGGAAATTGTACATATATCAAGCCTGCAAATAACCAAAATGGCTGCTCCCATGTAGTAAAAAAAAGGAAGTCTGCCCGAATTTGTCTAAAGTACACTATCTTTAGCAGTTGTTAACATAGGATAAACAAATTTTGACAGGCTTTATAATACTAGCATCGGAAAGTGCAATCAATGAATTACACAATATATACAAAGTAAACAAAAAAAAAAAACAGTTATCGGCTCTATTTTTTTTACATTTTGCCTCTGAAGTTAAGAAAGTGAAAATAACCAAGCGGAGCAAGCAGTTTTTGGATAGATTCACATCTGAATGAAAGCCAGACTGTACACTCTATAACCCAAAAATCAATCAGACACCAAAAAATAAAGGGAATTGAAAGTTGTTTGAACAAAGCACAAGACATACAAAGTCTTTTTTATTTAAAAAAAGCCAGTATAACCAGTGAGGAAAATCGGGGAAATTCTTTTTTCTTTCAAACTATGACTTTTTATTGAAAAATCAAAAATTTGTTCGACGGAGATGTCTTCGCCAAACAGAAATCACAATCTATTTCAGACGACTTTTTTTGAGGGGAGGGGGGCTATTTCTATTATTGGCCTGGTAACAGGATTGACCAAGAAGTTGCGAATGAAAAATAGTTCGATGCAATCGCAACTCATTGTTCAGCGCTTGTTTCTTATATGCCCGAGATAGTTCGAAAGCAAACTCCAGAATCTGATATTTTGATTCTTTCTAATCTTAGGACCAGACCTTGAAAGCATTATAAAAGGAAGACATTTTTTAAACCTCTGGGCTTGAATTAAAGATGTTTTTTAAAATACTGGTCGATGTAAAACCTCAAGCTTTAAATTAAGCAGAAAAGTTGATGATTTCTAAGCTAGGGTTTTTCTTTACAAAAAATAACATCTTATTTGTTTCTAATGAAGATGTCAGACGTGGATAAAATATCGTTCCAAACATTACAACATTTCAATCTGCGGAATCACGTTATAGTCTCTGAAGTATACGGTATTATTATCTCAGGAAATTTGCCAGCGATATTAATAGTCATTATGTTCTGAGTATAGTTTAGAACATTATCTTTACTACATAAATCACAACGTTACTGCATGCGTTTCAAATACGTTTCATGGTAACTTGTTTCATAAATATGTTGCTATTATTTAAACATAAATTTGCATCTAACAAGAAATAACCAATAATAACAAATTAATTCCTTTTTGTTGTCTTTCTCACTTTGTTGTCTGTCTCTTTTTACTTTATGAATCTAGAACAAAAGTGCTAATGCCAATGGATTTTGATTTTGTCTCTTTTAACTAATTTTACAACTTTCGCTTTCTTTTTAACCTTTCTCTTATTTCCTTTTGTCCTTTTTACTGTTGTTTTTTAACCGTCTTGATTTACCGTTGCATATTTTAAATTTGTTTTTGTGGTATGTTAGCAAGTTGATGATATTATCCTATCAGCATTAAGTCGTATTGAACACTACGTACAGGATAAGGACATGACATCCGAAGAAAATTTTAATACAGTTTATTTTCTACATTTCGTAACTTTTTTTTTTTTTTTCATATAAAAAGGATAATTTCATTACCCCGAGTGAATACGGCTCCTGTCCAAATCATTCCTGCGCTACAGCTCTCACTGGTTTGATTGATCACTGGCTGAAGATTATTGATGGTGGGAAATTAAACGGAGTTTTATTCTTATATTTATTCAATATACTCAATCTGTGAGGAAATATAGTCAGAATTTTACACTTTTAAGGCCGTGACTTTTAACTTCTTGCTTTTTTTTTTATGGAGGGTGCTCTCCCTGGTTGATCTTTTCAGACCATTTAGGGAGGCCCTCCTGCCCTACATGTAGTGGTTGTGCTATTGTATATTTTTATTTATTTTCAATGGTTTCTTCTGTTAATGTTTGTCTAATGTGGTATTGTTTATATATATATATATATATATATATATATATATATATATATATATATATATATATATGTATATGTATATGTATGTATGTATGTATTACTATTTAAAATCGTCCAGATATTCGTCTTCATGCACTTTAAGGAAATATTCTTCCATCATTTTGATTTCTTCTCCTTCTTGTTCTTCTCTCTTTTTCCTCCTTCTCTCTCTCTCCTTTTGCCCCTTTCTATTTCCCTTTCTTGTTCTGTTTTTGTTGTTTCTATAAGATGAGTTGTTTGTATTCCTGTTTTTGGTTTTTCTGCAAGGGCCTGTTGATTATATTTCTGACTTTGTTGTTGTTGTTGTCTTTGTCTTGGTTGTTGTTGTTGTTCTTTTATTGCTGTTTCTGTCAAATTGGTTCGTAGGGTTTCCGCTGCTATTGTCTCTGTTTCTGTTGTTTTAATAACCTTTCTTTTTACTTGTTGTTGTTGATTCTGTTGTTGCTGGTTCTGCCTTTGTCTTGGTTGTTGTTGCTGTTCTTTTGTTGTTGTTGTTGATCTCCAAAGTGTTCGCTGGACTTCTGCCTCAGTTGGTATTTGTACTTGTTGTTTATTTTCCTGATCATTTTCTCCTATTTTCTGTTAATGTTTTATGATTTCCCTTTTGCATTTGTTGCAATTGTTGGCCTACTGCTGTCAAATTGGTTCACTGGATTCCTGCTGCTATTGTCTCTGTTTCTGTTGTTTCAAGAACTTGTTGATTTTGTTTCCCCCGTAGATTATTCTCTAGCACCTTTCTTTTTACTTGTTGTTGTTGATTCTGTTGTTGCCTTTGTCTTGTTTGTTGTTGTTGTTGTTGTTGTTTATTTTCTTGCTCTCTTATGTGTCCCTGACTGTTTTCTCCTATCTTTTGTCGATCTATTTCTGTTAATGTTTCATCATTTCCCTTTTGCATTTGTTGCAATTGTTGGCCTACTGTTTGTTGTTGTTGCTGCTGTTTCCCTATTCTCTGTTTTGGAATCGGTTTCTCTAAGTTGTCTTTAATGTTGGTTTTGTTGCCTTTATTAGTCTCACTGGGTCCAGGCTGATTCTGTGAGTTTATTGGACATTTATGAGGGGTATGTTCTGTCTGTCCACAGCGGTTACATTTCCTCTTGTATATGCAACCCTTATACCACGATTTGGTAAGGAAGCCATTTAAAAAGAAATCTCTTTTTACTTCTGTCAATCTGGTTTTTTCAATTTCTAATATCCGTATCCCATTGAAGATTTTTTAAAAAGGGATCGTGTCTAGTAGTGCTGCTATGACCTTTATTTTTAGTTTTTCTTCGAATTTCTCTGTTGTAGCTTGCAACGGTATTTCTAATGGAATGTCTGATAGATGGAGTTCAGCCGATTGTTTTTTTATTTTCTTCAATATGGGTGCTGGTTTTCTTACTGTCACAGTCTCTCCTGATATAGTCATTTCTACATATGGCAGTACTGGTTCGTTCCCTCTAGGTCTCACTATATATCCTTTGTAGCCGATTGGGTCTATGGAATAGATCTTTGGTATGTATTCTGGATCTTTCACTTTTATTGCAGTCATTACCGAGCATAAATTTGGTACTCTTTCCCTTGCTATTTTGGATGTATCTATCTCTTGCGCTCCTTCTTTGCAATCACATTCCAAGAAGGATCCATCTTCTGTCTCTATTCGCCTTGTTCTAAAATATTTCTCAAGTTCTTTCATTTTGTCCATTCCTTTGTATCACCATTTTTCCTCGTGCAGTTCTTTCTTCTCGTGAATTGTTCTCACTGTTTTCGCTGTCCATTTGTAGTTTTTTTCCATGTACTTTTTCATATACTGTTTGTATAAATATTGTTATAGTTTTTAGTCTATGATTCTAATATTCCCATTCGAATTTGTAGTGTTCCATTTTTTCACTTCCAAGTCTGCTTGGTCCTGGCCATTTTGAGATTTATTTAGCAATGGCTTGACTTGTCAAACAGGAGTTTAAGAATCTAACTTCTTGCTGGTTAAGAGTTACGTAAGGTTTATGACAGTCAGATAATAGGCGTGAGGCCATCAGCAGATGGCCGGCTATGTGTGATTTCAGTAATTAGACGGTTGAGTCGGCTAGTCGCTTCAAAGTGATTAAGCTCTTTGTGTCGCTAAGAAGGCCAGATTTCTGTACTCACAACTACATGTGGAAAGATTTGGCCAAGCGCCGCTGAACATCAAACGAGGCGTACCAGCCAATCGGAATTAGAGAAATCTAACAACAACCTACGAGCAGGAGGAGCTAATCTCACAGACAGACAATGGGACAATGAAATATCTAGCCATACCTGTGTAAAATTAAGCAGTGGTTTCCTGACATTTGTAAAGAACGGAGGATACAAGATACTAATAATTTGTAGATTAACATATTTGCACACAATAAAACAAATTTTGTAAAGGGGAGATGAAAGGTGAGGCGCCAAGGCTACGTGACTAACGTGAGGTAGTACAGGCCGTACCAGACCTCCCCAAAGCAAGACCAGAATACACACGTTTTTACTCGTCACAAATAAGTCTATTCTATCACCTAACTATCTTCTCCTAGCATACATTAAAAGTAAAGGGGTTCCAAGGACCGGGAAGTCGGTATATATCACAACCGATTTCCCGAGTCAAAGGAACCAATAAAAGTAAATAACAACTATAACAATTTGACCTTTGGAGCCAGCCCATACATATACACAAGGATAGCATACAAAACAAATAGAGACACAGATAGCAAACACAGGGCACTACAGATCCGTGGCAAGAATCACTAACGTGAAATGTACTCCAAACCCAGCCTGGGAGGAGGAGTTTTCTCATACACTAGAATAAGGAAGGTGTATAAACCCTAGACAAAAATTACTAAAAAGCAAATTCTAAAATTGATACAAGCAACATATATAATGGGGGAAACAAAAACACATAAAAATCTTTCAAATTTAGACATTAGGGGGTTCCTCATATGATGTTAATCTGAGAGGAACCACACCAATAAAGAGGATACAAGAAATTATCAAAAAGAATTCTTGGGGAAAGGACCACTCCGAGCGAACGAGACTCATAAAAAATGGGCAGAGGAATTGAACTGGGAAAGAAATAGAAAGCTTCTACAGGAAGCTCCCGGGGTGCACGTAGGAGACGGCACTAAACTCCCAAGAGAGGGAAGGAGGAAGTAAAATATAAGTGAAACATTATTTAGGGTCAGTGTATACAGATGATACATCACATCATCTAAGCTATAAAGAAGTTAATATTGTTGAGAAGAAACTAAATTAAAATGTTCAGTATGTTACGACAATAAACTTACCTTCAGTTTACAGAAAACCCAGTTTATGATTATCTACTAAGCACAATAGACAGCCAGATTATTGAGAATTTTACTTAAAAATAAATGGCACAAAAATTGAACTGTTAAATGTGACAAACTTACAGCTATCTTTATTGAACATACTTTATCCTGGTCCAGCCACTTTGAAACAAAATTTTAACAATTATGTACAGCTGTTTTTCAACATTAATCTCACTTCTGTGCTGAGTGTGCCAACCGCATCATTCCTCGTACGTACAGAAACAGTATAGAAGTAGTAATGGCGAATCCCCCCCCCCCCATTACTGACTACAAATTACAGACAAGAGCGAAGTGAGTGATTTTAATTGACAAAGATATTTCAACATCTGTTTCATTAAGTTGGTAAGGAACATGAGTACAAGGAGTGTGCGGTCGAGTGAAAACAATTATATAGAGAATATATATGTTTTTGAGTACATTGAGGGAAATATTTCACCCGTGAAGTGAAAGCATTGTAATGTCATGAGTGGCGCAGCCACGAGTGACAATGCAAAAATGCTTCCACTTCATGAGTGAAATATTTCGGTATATCTACTAAAAAAGCGTATATTTTCTTTTTAATTGTATATTTTTAATGCAAAAGCCGTCGTTTTGGAATGGGTTTCTTCAATCTGTGTCAATGCGAGCGACGGCTGCATTACTACATCGATACAAAGAAGTTTCCAAGTTTAAGAATAATTTTGGGACAGCTATGTTTCACATGCTTTATCTTGTACATATAACATGTGTATTTTGTCGAAATTACGACTGTTCTCGTACGAAAATTAAAACATTTTTTATTTTTGTTAACACATTGCATGTGCGGATTGATACTGTTGTGGTAAGGTAACAAGAAACATAACAAGGCAATTGTCTCTGACAAAGTTCAGAGTACAATATCATTAAACACAAGGTGAGTTTACTTGTAAGGATTTTCCTTCTTCAATTTGTTAATTTCTACATCCAGGCGTAACTTCTGTATGGCCTTGGCAAGCTTTCAGTCTAGCTTGGTAGCAGACGCTATATCAAATTTCCGATTGACACTTAATTTCGGTTTGCAATCAACACTAATCAACGCCTGATTTATCAATCGTTTTCAAACACGATTGTAATGGGAGTTAAAATTGCTACTTAAAAATGGTTTTGACTGCATTTATTCACGATTTTTTATTCTCAGTAAAAATGAGCTCTTTAAAGAGTATTACACGGATACAATACTATGGGTGACACATAGCAACAGGTCATGTAAGTATTACACGGATACAATACTGTATGGGTGACACATAGCAACGGGTCATGTAAGTATTACACGGATACAATACTGTATGGGTGACAAATAGCAACGGGTCATGTAAGTATTACACGGATACAATACTGTATGGGTGACAAATAGCAACGGGTCATGTAAGTATTACACGGATACAATACTGTATGGGTGACACATAGCAACGGGTCATGTAAGTTCATTCACTTACAGTTTCCGTAATTCACGTAAATAAAAAAGCAACTACTTATGCAAACGTTAATGATTGAAGTCTACTTTGGGCTGTTTGGAGATTTGGTTTTACGCATTTCTTGAAGCACCTCATTGATTGCATAAATGTACACTAGAGGGTATACTGTTGACACATTTTAAAATCTTTTCCACCCTGTTGTGGAGAGAGAGAGAGAGAGAGAGAGAGAGAGAGAGAGAGAGAGAGAGAGATATTTGGATTTTTAACGTAGCCTAACAATTTTGCAATCATATCGCTACGACGTCTGCAGTGTGGCACTTTATAGTAATGTCTAGCATTGGGGCATCATGCCGCAGACATGTAGCATCATGTCCCACCAAGTCAAATTCTCCTGACACCAGGCCTACCAGTCCTAACACTAACCTCTTAATGCTGAGCGCCAAGTAAGGCAGTTGTTAGTACCATTTTTATAAGTCTTTGGTATAATTCGGCCTGGGGTTCGAACCTTGGACCTCCCGCATCCGAGGCGGACGCTCTAACTACTAGGCCACCGGAGCGGTTTCAGAGAGAAATGAATTAGGCCTAAAAATGAAAATACGGGTCTGAATAACACATAAGGGCAGGTATATTTCCTAAATGATAAAAAAGTAGTTCCAAAAGTGATGTCTCCACCGTGGCTGTATCATTTTTCTCCCACATATATTTCAGTATCTCACTATTATATATACCAAACGTTCCGACAGGGAAATTTTAGAAACCTTTTGCTTACGCGGGCACAATTCTTTGGAATAGCATGATATTAAGCAAACACCTAATGTTTGAGCTTGTAAGAAATTTTACCGCTACAAATATTGTCACGGACAATCCTGATTTTATGACCGCATACATTTTGTTAATGTTAGCTGTGACACATCTATGTCATAACAATATGGTAACTTTGTATAATTTGTATTAACTTTGGTTATATTTGTTTCTTCTATGCAGTAGATGTCAGACTTGTTAGAATATTTTCTCCCAATCAGTCATATATTTGTTGTATACATACATTTTCTATTTAATTGCAGGACTATACTGTAAACAAGCTGATTGCAAATCATGTCAGCCTGGATAATAATAATAATAATAATAATAATAATAATAATAATAATAATAATTATTATTATTATTATTATTATTATTATTATTATTATTATTATTATTAAGGTTTTAGAGTACTGATCATAACCGACACGGAATGAAAACTGGAAAATAGGTATAATTCATTGTAGTTAGAAAAGGATTCCAATTTAAAGCAGCTGGACTTTATGTTTTGCTGATAAAGGACTAATAAAAATATATGTACCATTTACAAAATCACTATAAACTAAACATAGATTATTTAAGAGATTTACTTGCACCTCAGGCCGGTCGCCGGTAAATAGAAAGGGGTATGTCCTTTGGATATATTACTGGGCTTGGGTCTATAGTAATTAAATATCTTTGGAATTCTATTGATTGCACTATTTCCACGTATTCTATTAACAGCATAATCCAGCTTACGTATCATAATTAACCTGGTCAAAGAAATTCTGTAACAGAAACTCCAACCTTGTATTTGATTATAATAATAGGAAGTTAATTCCTTTATTCAGGAACCAAATATAATGGTCATAGGAGATTAACATTGCTATGGTTGGGTATTTTACGTCATATCTACACAAGTAGATTAATTAGACTTTGGATTCGTCCGCTCTGATCTGTACCGAGTTTTGTTACGTTATTTTTTTTTTATTTTTTTTTTCTTTTCTTTTCTTTTTTCACATTTTTACCTGGCATGCCCTTGAGACATTTCTGGACAATGGAATTATACCAACAGTCTATTTACGGCATTTGCTTAATCATAAATAATCGGACCCAGCGTATGTCAGGTGTGCTATTTATTTAACGCGTGACCACAGGCTATTTCTGGTCCATCAATACCAACGTTGTATGGAATTTAATGGTAAAAGATGAATTCAAAATTGAAGTGAGTTTCTGTCTCATATTGCTTTTTTAATATAAAAATGTTGTCAAATTAACAAATTTTCTTACCGAATTTTTCGGTTTTCAGAGAGGGTTTTCGGTTTACTGTCGAATTAATAGCAAAACTGAAAAAGAAAAAGAAAAATGTGTGGACCAGATAAAATGTCAGTCTTGACATGATTACAGAATACCGAGGGTCTGGTTTTGAAGGACGTCACTGTTTATCTTTGCTTTTGTTTTCAAATTGTGTTACGCACAAGAATACGGCATTCTTCTCACGTTAATGCATCTAAAACTTTAATTCATTACTGAGTTGTTTCTTGTTCTTTTAATTTTCCTTGTTCACTATGTGTGTGTGTGTGTGTGTGTGTGTGTGTGTGTGTGTGTGTGATTTGGATTTTTAACGTAGCTTTAAAAATTTTTCAGTCGTATCTCTAGTATGTCAGTTTATAGTGATGTCTAGCACTGGGGCATCATGCTGCAGACATATAGCATTATGTCCAACCCAGTCACATTATCCTGACTCCAAGCCGACCAGTCCTAACACTAACATTTTAATGCTGAGTGCCGCGAGGCAGCTGTTAGTACCATTTTTATAATTCTTTGGTATGACTCGGCCGGGGCTCGTACGCACGACCTTGCGCATCCGAGGCGGACGCTCTAACCACTTAGGCCATCGGAGCGGTCACCATGACATAACACTACACAACTATTTGACAGCTTACATATCACTACTAAACAGAGGACTAACTCTTTGTTCAGCCAGCTTATATAATTAGCCTTGGAAACAGCTGCTCACACTTCAAACAATATATGGATTAGCTGTTAGTTCCAATATATTAGCGTCGATTGACAGATAAATAGAGGTAATCTGACGACTAAGGGCGGCATGTATACTAATACATGTATTAGAATTATATTAACAGCTGGTTGATTTCCAGAGGCGAAGAATAGGGGCTGAAAAGAAAATGAAGTGAAGTGGAACCGGGGTCCTAATTGCAAGAAGGATGTTTATTTTTCTTTTATCTCAAGATCAGTTATTATCTTCAGGTAGTATGATGGATACAAGATTTATTTTCTCTCAATAAATCGGAGAAAACGTAGTTCTTTCCCTTTGCTATTTGGCGGACTAACACTTTTTACTTTTTTTTATTTTTTTAATATTTTTTTATATATAGAAATCTAAGCACCCACAACAAATTGCTGAAAATTTGACGGTCGGATCATAATGTGGCTATTGTGAGTAAAACATTAACCCAAACTTTGCCAGACTTTACATACAAGTTGTTTATATACTGAATGGCCCCTGATTCTAATGAAAATGTGTTCAAACTAATATTTGTCTTCAAAGAATAACGTTCATTTTCAGATATGTTTAATTCACATACAAACAAAATAAATAACGATATGAAACTATACATGTTACAGAGACTCAAAAGTTGAATGGCATGCCTGCTGTGACAACACAACTATTGTTCCCATCATCCAGCATCGTTACAAGCCACATGCAATGATCTCCAACGTTCCTTTGTCGCCCAGTGATAAATGAGCTTGGCGTATTGTCGCCCGTGGCATGCACCGATAATTATCCAGCAAATTGATTGCTTTGACCATCTTCACAAATAATAAGAAAAAATTTTATCGCTTTCGAATTGGACATACTGTCACCTTTGAGTTACACACTGGAGTATGGAAACAACAACAAAATGAGAAATGTTTGCACATTGATTCACAGGACATGCCTTTACGTAAATAATACCTTCTTGATGAAACAAACGTTACATTTTCACGCTAAGAGTGATCACTATCGATACAGTCCAGTGTCTGCTTTTAAATTAGTGAGAACCATTATTTACGTAGGAAACACCTAGTCGCTGGCCATAGGAGCAAGTAACCATTATATAAATGATTTTTATATAGGAAATTTGACATGGGAAAATTATAATGACTACTAAATCCAGTGACCGCTGTAAAGGTGACCGTTTAAACAGGTTCGACTGCGATCTTATTAATCAAAGCTGATTATTTTGGTTTGCGTACAACAAACTGAATTAAAAGACTGTATAACTATGTGATGCTACTAATTGTACACCTCTGATTACGCTCTGGAATCAGGGCCGTCCCAAGTGTTTTTGCCCCCCCCCCCCCCTTCCAATCCACTTTCACCTAATTTGACGCCCCTTAAAGCCTGGCGACCTCAGCGATCGCCTAGTTCGCCTATATAATCGGTTCGGCCATGTCTGGAATGTTTTTGTTTTTTTTTAAATATTTCGTGTGGTGAGGTCATTATTTCATTATTAAAGTGAAATCCTGGCTAAAGCACTCCATGAATAGAGTTCATTTTTATATCACTTTTTATGTATTAGATCCATAAAGTTTGAGCATCGCTGGTCCAGAAATTTAAATAGGACTACCTAGTGTTCGGGGGGCAAGGGACAGCTTTATGCAGAAATTTAATGTTACATACACCTGCTTAATATAAAGATTCATACAATAAATAAAATACACGAGTGAGGTCAAAAAGGTCCATATCTTTGGACAGGTATAATAAAGCAAAACATAAGAATATCATTCACTCAACCTGACCAGTCAGTGGAAATTCATAGAACAAAAAGTTTATGCACCCCACACCCAAATTTATACATGCAGTTTTCATGTTCGAATGTCATTTTTGAGAAAACGTGATGCTCACAGGGCAAATACAAGCCTTTTCCCTGTGTGATAATTTTGAAAAACATTGTGTACTTAATAGCTTGATGCAATTCAAAATAGCTGTCATCCAGGCAGTTTTTGATATATTCTACTTGCCTTGAACCAACTTGTCTACTGCTATAAGTGGCTAGCTCGGCTTCATAGCCGACTATTGGTATTTCACTGGCTACTTACTGTGCAATGACTGCATGAGGTGTACATGCCTCACATCAGTTTCAAAGAACTACACAAGCCGGAAAGAACAAATTCACAAACATATCCATATCTTTAATTATTACACAATAATAGCTAAAAAAAAAAAAAAGTCACACCATACCCTTAAGTTAAGAAATTTTCCAGGGGCCAGTTTACGAAACTATCCCCTGCCACCTCAGTTACGGCCAGATTTAATGGTGTTCTCACCTTAAATCCACTCGCTATGAAAATAAAACTCCATAACCATTGTTACGTATATGTAATTAAATTGCTTGTGTGTTAGTTTTAAAATTCTTTTTTATTTTATTTTTGTTTCATTACATTTTATTGCAATGATAATTTTCATTGGATTTGAATCTCTTTTTTCGGAAAATTGGCTTGACCCGATTAGATTATAATGATTTCTTCAGCACTATTTTTAGCTCACCCTGGTTCATAGATCTTGTAAACACTAAACGAAAATAATTGGCTATTACCAAGTTCATTTTCGGCCCATGTGTTAGCTAAATTGTAAACAGCCTTTTTTATTATATATTTCCAGCGTGAGAATTTGATTTTTAGATAGGGCTATTCTTGCCTACGTGATAATTTTCATTTTTTTTTTTATTGCGCTGTTCAAATTAGAAATCACGTAGCCCGTCACGTGAGCCACCATTTGATCTAAAATCGAGGCTTAAAACAGCCATTTTCTACTAGATCTAGTGAGTCGTATCTTTACATCTTGAGGGTACAAGGTGTTTCAATTGTTGATGTCAGATTGTTTGGAAGTTCATTTATTTTTTTTGGATTTAATAATTCATATTCTCTAGAAAACAAAACAAGTACTTTTCTTTATGAAAATTCTGGGACAAAGACGTTTAGTGGAAATTTATTCTGGAATTCTAAACAGAACATTATAAACTGTGATTCAATCGAGGAATTGTTGCCATTAGTACAATGACCTCATCTGACGTCATCGCCTTCCATACTGGAATTTCATCGAGATTCGAACCTGGATTCAATTAGAACTGTTTAGTGATAAGACTTATATTTTTCAATTTTAGGATTAATTTTGGATTATATTCACAAAACTGTGAGTCCTATTTCCTATTTTTACATTGTTTTCTAGGGAAATAAATTATTTTGTTAAAATTTACAAAGCTTGTTGGCTTCACTCTTTTCTTTTGTTACTTTTGTACGAGCCTACACCTAACACCATCAAAAACCGAATCAGTAAAAACACTGGCAAAACTGATCATTCTATAATGACTTAATCTAAAGTAGCCTAAAGTCCTCCTTCCTGAGACGCGTCAAAACGTCTAACCCTTTTAAACCACATAAAAGGAGTTACCGTACATACTCACTTATAATTACAGTCAAACTTTTCAAGCTGCACATTCCCATTATTGTGCCGGCAGATCTGGGTCTATGGAGTTGATTAGAAGTTATCAGTAGAACAAACAACATATACCACGATCTGCTGGTGAATTATGGGACGGCAGATTATACTTTATATTATTTGCAGTTGAAATTGATTGATAAGCGAGTATATATGGTATACCGAACTAAAAAAGCAACCTATTTCATATGAAGCAGTGGAAACTGCGCTCCGGATATTATTTCAGTTAAGAGTACTATGTAGTATGAACGGATGTTGTGAAGGATGTATGACGACACAAATTAATTATGCGAAATAACATGTTCTGTACTTTATAAAGCTATTAACCAGGTTTGTGCAATTGCTATTCAGCATTTCGATTTATAGGCACAGAAACAATCGAGACAATATGTGAGATTTTTTTATGTACCATTAAACTTACATATTTCTCATTTTGTACAACTTGAAACGTGAATAGTTTTACTTCATATATGTGGTGGGAGTGTATTTTTGTATTTTTTTTTTTTTTTTTTTTTTTTTTTTATAGCTATGTTGGTTTAACGATTAAAGATATGGCTATATTTGTGAATTTAGGTGTTTATGACTTATGTTATTATGGAATTTGAGGCAAGGTATGTACACCTTCCTAAAGTTACTTCATAACAGTCTGGTTGCAATCATATTTTCACAGCCCTATACGGAGATCTTAGAGGATACCGATACAAGTTTATGTTTCGGTGATATTTGAAAATTCCAGTCTGCTTATTTTTGTAACTTGTCAGATAGAGCGTTGCATTTCGTTTTAGCGAGAGTTATCGTTAGCAACGATACCCTCCCAATGACGAGTATCACTTTCAGAAAGCTGTGATTTGATTGGTGAATCACAATGTCAATATAATTTGACATATTATCGGTGTCCAGCATATATTCACGTAGGATTGTTGAGATCTGGTTTTAATCAGGTTGTACTTCATGACATCTAGACAATGAATGCAAATAGTTGGCCAGCTAGCCACCCATAGCAGTAGACACGATGGGGTCATTGAATGTTAAAAAAACAAACAACTAAAAACCCTCCAAAAGCAAAATAAAACAAACAAACAAACAAACAACAACAACAACAACAAAACAACAAACAAACAAGCAAGCAAACAAACAAAACCAACCTGGATGGCAACTAATTTGAAATGCATCAGCCTGTTTACTACACTATGTTTTTCCAAATTATGATACATGCAAAGGGCCTGCGTTTGACCTTTGAGTATCAGACAAGATATATGTATGTGTGAACTCGGGGGTTCAGGTACATAAACTTCTTTTGCTATATGCTACCATTGACTTGTCAGGTGAGTAGTTTTCATCTTCATCAGAGTCTTCCATGATTTAAATTTGGCACTGGAAGGGGAACTCATTCCAGGCCATTAGCTGCTTTCAGACTCTTAACTTGTTACATGAATTATAATTTTAACTAATAGAAAAGTAAATATTTTGTATGCCGTTTATTGAAGAGCAGAATGGAGGAGCTTACTTGCAATGTTAAAAAGCTTTTGTATTTCTTGTTCTTTTTTTATAGCAGCTTCCATTTTGCAAAGTACATCGAACTTCTTGGTGATTTTCGAAAAAGGTGCTGCAGAGATTTATTTAACAGTATCACCTGATTCCTCGTTACAGTTGTCTAAGTATGTCCAAAATGTATCTGCATCCGCGCTTTTTTAGTATAATGCGTTTTTAGAGAGCACAGTGTTTCATTCCGATGACCGGTCTACTTGAATTTTAGATTGTAGTTACTTCTGTAATTTAATGTTTATCTCTAGAATTATTTTTATCGCATTAACAATTTGACTATTTTACGAATTTTATGATATATCTGGGTAATTCGAACTGTAATTTCAATATTTAAACATAGAACCCAATTTTTCATATTACTCTAACATTAGTAATTTCTTTACTTCTATATTTCATGCAAGATCCATATTCATGAGTTTGAAATACTTATGTATTGGATGAGAATAATTCTGTCCTTATATCACACCTCTTACATTCTATAAATGTATGTATGATCATTAAATGTATATATTTCTCTTCAAAGATCACATTTCTTAGACTGAAACTCTCAACCTGAGGAACTTATGGGCGTTCGTCGAGCAAAATAATTTTTCTGCAGATATCACCAAATTCCAAGTACAGTAGTAGTCATTTAGGACGCTTTTCAAGGAACACAACTCTTTTCTGTATTGGAAACAGTCACTAGGTAGGTTGCCTCCCCTGACAAATTACAGTCCTACTAACTCCGGTTAACATTATCTTCGATTATTTCAAGTGATAAAGTCGTTTTCTGTCTAGGATTGCCCAAGATTGTATATTACACAGATAAAGAGAATCATCTCAGTAGTAACCCCTCATCCACTTAAGAAATTATAAACTGATGGGATTCAATTCAGACAGATAAAGAAGTTGATGATATTTTCCCCCTGAATATCAGTAATTGCATGCAAATATAAGAATCGACCTTACAAAAAAATACCCGAATGTCAGACCCGATGTCAAAGTTCATGTCTCCACCACTATGAATTATTTCCATGAATCTAGATAATTGCTGATTATTCGATTTATTGCTATCTATTTTATTTTAATTTAATTTCACCGTATGCATACAAAGGTCTGACGTGGCTATACTTTTGATCCAGTTTATTGCATATTGTGTCTTTCGCAAATCAAGTCCCAGTAATGTGCGAGGTTATTGAATTAAAAGGTATAAGATAAATAATGTGCCATACGGCCACAATCGTTGTACTTTGTTTTCAATTTTAGAATGATGGTATTGTTCAGGATGGAATTGTTGTTGAGCTTAACCAAAAATTGGCAGAGACAGTAAATTTTTCTGTTTGAGATCGAAAACGGTAGAACTATATTATTATAGTCTTCTTAAAACGTTAAACAGGACGGAGAGAAAGAAAGTTATGCATTGTACATAGAATGTTGGTACCGAAACAAAATTATTCTGTCAATATGTAACAATGCGAAGGTAGTGGTGCATACACACCATACACCTACAAACATGGTTGTGTTTTAAGGTTAAGTATTTTATGAAGGGATAGACATACGCAGCCTTTCCCACGGCCTCACAGATCACTTGGAAAAGAATTACAATTCAGACGATTGCTAAATGAAACAGAAACAAAAATCCCTCCATTGAAATTATCTCTCTTGTGTAATAGTGTTTAAGAACGTTTGTGGGTATTGCATGTGTGTAAGCAATCTGATGTTTTGAACGTGTGAGGCATCAGTAGTAAAGGAAAACAAAGTTTTGAGATTTGAACGACATTTGACCTCCACCACTCACCCCATCAAAACATATTTGTAACAAACCTACAGCCTCCATCAAAACATATTTGTAACAAACCTGCAGCTTCACTCAAAACATATTTGTAACGAACCTGCAGCTTGATTCAAAACAGGTTAGAAAATATATTTATCAGGAGAAGGCCCTCTTTCCCCAATAAAAGGGAAATGCCCTCCCACCAACCCCCCTCTATCTTAACTTGAAAATATATTTGTCAGGAGAAGGCCCTCTCTCCCACTAAAAAGTTTTCTAGATTTTAGACCTCTTCCTATAACAGACTATCTTTCGAAATATATACATGTTCTCTGCCTGTAGCCCAGACAGACTGCAGGTGTTGCGATCGATAAATGTCTAAAAATAGACTGCGGTGTTTAGGAATGACTGGAACTGCGTCATAAGAAGGTTCCGGAAGGATGATGCAATTTCCGGAAGGATGATGCAATGTTGTGCAATAAAAATGTTCCGGTAGGATGATGCAATGTTGTGCAATTTCTGGAAGGATGATGCAACTGGAATTGTGATATTATAACTGCGCAATAGAAATTTCTGGAAAATCACGTGATCGGAAATTTCTGAAAATTCACGCAAGGACTATATAAGACCGCCCATGTGTTTTAGTCTGCAGAGATGCGCTTCGCTTCGCTGAGAGGATCAAAGGTAAGTGAATTTATTCTTGAAAATTTAGGTTCTTTATTTAAAGAGCTTCTTCGCGAATAATTAATATTTCTACAGTAGCTACCAGAAATAATTTGTCATCATGTTTATACAAATGAAATTTAACTTTCTCACTTACTTTTCGATGACATTCAAATAACTCTCTCATTGTTACCCTGTTGACATAATACTTATAACCTTTTGCAAAAACCCTCGAGCGGTTTAGGTCAATATTTATTTTGGTATATTTTTCCTGGCTGATTGGATTATGAAGATTACTATATTTTTGTCCGAGATAATCAAAATATTTGCTGTCATCTGATTTAATCAGCGAGAGCTTTATTCTATCAAATTTGCTAAAACAAATACCTGAAATTTCATCATTAAATTCAAAACTGTAGTGGTTGGCCGTTAATCATCAACACCTTAACCTTACTATTCACTCCATCGGCTAACGTTGAATTTTCAAACATTATTTCGAAAGTTTAGACAAAATTACAAGCGTAATGTCCAATAGCTAGTGTGTTTATCCAGTCCTCGCAATAGCGTTTGTCATCAAAATTACTTAGTCCACGTTTAATCATTGTCTCTGTTCAAGTTTGTGATGATTTGATCTAATCACATTTGTTTTAATAAAGCTGATATTATTGCTTGGTGTTGCTTTAAAATCATCAAATTTCATACATTTTTTCACATACCCACGAGGAATACCTTTTGCTTTTTTGTCAGTTTATCGTCATCTAAAATTACTGCGTACATTTTACTTTTTAGTCCGACAAATTCCTTCACTGGCACAAACATAAATTCGTCCTTAAATTTGCCAATCACTTTCTTGTTAGGTGGATCATGAAATCCACTACTCTCCGGATAGTCTGATAAATTAAATAGGTCGCGGTGGTCATAAATATCCTGATAGACATCCTCACATTTTATATCATAAACTAGCGAATCTGTATCGGAAAACAATAAGTTTGAATCTGGCCAGGCTCTCTTCACAAATCCGTAGTGAAAATCGTACATCAACCATTTTGATGTCCAATACCAACGCACCAACGTAAATTGGTTTACTTAACTTTAAATTTGTCTTTCGTCGCTGTATTGCAACAAGACTGTCGTTAAATATTTTCATACTAACAAAAACGTCATCGTTAACTAATTTATTCCTGCGATTTATGTCATTTACAATCTCAATATTGACGCGTTTTCGAATATTCTCCATCGTCTTGCCAAATACGGAATTGTTCATCAGTTTAAAGAAGTTTTTATCAAATTCAGTCCTAGAAGTTACGCGACGTTTGGTATTTAAATCAATATAATCTGCCATCCAACGAGACTGTTTGAATTTTAACACGCGATGAACTTTTCTTAAGACTAAGCCGTGGTCGACTGCTTGTTTTAGGTTTCTATAGTGCAAAACGTAATTCTGTTTACTGAGTAAATTTGGAACTAGCTTATGAACAATCGAATTTTTTGCTGTTGTCGCTGCCTGTTGTTCAGGTGATAATAAACTATAGTCTATTACTATCGACTCTGCACAAAACGGATAATCGTTATGTAGGTTGTGCAGTGATTCAGGATAATCGAGATCTACTTCAGCAAAATAACTGACATCGGAAAAATCATTATTGATTTTTCTGGGAAGATATTTTTCTGTTTCGCTAAGAAATTGATCTGGAGTTATCCAATGAAATCCGCTGCACAGCATCGGCTCTGCAATTGCCCAATCATACAAATTATTAGCGTACAGATAAATAATATAATTTGACGGTAAATTTTTATTGTAATTTATCAGACATTTATTATTAGCTACTGCATATTTTTTTGTTATGACGCTAATTCCGCCTCTGATACCTTTTTCAATAAAATTAAACATATCAACATCTGTCAAGAAATCCAATTCTATCTTATTTGTTTTTAGCAGAGCATCCCAAGATAGTCCTGGTGCAGAATAATACCAACAAGGGTCTAATCCATAATTTTAATGACTAACTCGACGAAAACTCTCGAAAACATCAGCTAACAATAACACATCTGTTTTCAAATATAAATCATGATAATCACCAAATGTCCTGTATCCGAATTTATTCCAAATATCTTGTGCATATTTGTACTCGTCGTCTGAAATACCTTCGCCTTTTAGCTGTGAATAAAACTTGTCCTTGCCAGGCAGAGAAGTTTCATCAAATCTGCTCTAGTCGTCTAGGTATTCATAAGGAAAGACACCTTTTTTTGTCAGATCGACGTAGTTTTCACCAAAACAACTTTTTAGATTATTGAAATTGTTACAACCTTTTACAAGCTCATCTAGCGGAGCTGCCATAAATTGCAGACTGTCAATGAAACGTAATTTGCCAAGCGTAACTGACATATATTTTTCAAAATTATTGGTATACAGTTTACTGCATTGTCGAGTTTTAGCTTAGATTTAATTTCCTCATTGCCAAAAGCTTCTACAATGATATGACTATCATAACCACGAAAATTACGTAAAACTACAGGAATAAATTTTGGTGCATGAAATTTTAGATTGCAATGGTTATGAGCTGCTCCTCGATACTTGCCAGTTAGGTGACAGTGATCTCGCACCTTATCATGGATTCCGTTAGAGTCTACTAACAACTTTTCGCAGATATGACAATAAACTGCATTATCAAAATCAAGTTGTTCTTTGGATGTTATTTTCATTGGGGCTGTTTTGAATTTTGATATTTTATTAACATCATCTATTAAATTTTTTAATAACCACACAGCCGGATCTCTGCCACGATATAACTTTATTGGATTCGAAAAATTATCATTAGCACAACAAACTACTTTGTAGGAAACCCCGCAAGGAACATGTTGTTGTATTTTTCTAGTGCTGGATTTATTTGGATCATTTTCTGCACCTGCCACTGGAACAAGTAGACACTCAAAATCTGCATAAATAACAAATGGGATACTTAGCTTATGATTATAATTTTTAAATGTTAATACTTTTTCTTTCTCTCTTGGCATTGTTATTCTTTGAACGTCAACACAATATTTAACATGCTCTTGCAGTTTTTCAGGTTTAGAAAACCCTTGTAAACATCTGTAACAGAAATATTTCATATTTTTATCTTTATTATACTGTCTGCCAACTAACCCCTTAAAGTATTTTATCCAGCAATAATGTCCTTTATAAAATAACAAATTTACAGTGGATTGACTAGCAGTGTCTGAAATATATCTCGGGTAAACATTTTCTCGCTCATCTAGTCCGAAAACATTGACTGAAATATTGTTTTGTTTTTCAAACTTTGGTATCTGATTTTCTGTCACTGGAAAAGTTATTCCGTCAAAATCCAACTCGTTTCTGTACGGCCAATATTTTTAAACTTGGTTGGAGTTACAATTTTGAGGATGTCTTGCAGACAAAATTGCCCAACGGAAACACTCATTGTCGCTGTTTTTGATATTTATACAACATTGTTTGCTTTTAATTTTTTGAGGGAGATCAACGTAAGAACTACCGGGAAGAACGTTGTATTTTGCTGTGTGAAATAAAACTTCCTTTATCACTTCAAATTTCCAACCTGATCCTGATGAATTAAATTCCTCCATTTTTTTCCAAATTTCTTGGTGTATTTCATTGGCATCTGTAGCAATATTTGTTCCAGTTAATATTGTTCGTGATTTAGCTGTTAAATAGGGCTCGGCAATTTCGCTATCGAAATTTGCATTTTCAAAAATTATATCAAGTACATCTTTTTCGATGGCACGTAACTTTGATAAAATTGCATGATATTGCACTATTAACTTGATACTTTTGTGAACTGCAAGTTCTTGAACTATAACAGGTTGTAAAAGATGAAATAAATTTGTAGAGTTAAAATTTGCTAAAACATTTTGATTATCAAATTTATAACTTTTATCATAGCCAGAAAATGCACTAGCGATTTTTTCAACATTTTGGGATAGGCTCTTTTTGGCAATATCTCGCAATTTTAACATTATATTATATATAACATTTTTATATTTAATTGCTTTTCTGTTTTATTTCAATTAGAAATATAATTTCTTATAGGTATAATGTCAGAAAATATAACAGCAGAGGAACAGGAAGAATATCACGTTCACCCAAAGTACAACTTATATGCCGCAAATGCACTTGGTTCGGTTATTCGTGTCAGATACGGATGACCCTTTGGTAAGGCAACTCCAGCCGGAATTAAAATTTCGGTAAAAGGAGATAGTACAGATAGAATTGAAATGTTTAGAAAAGATTTTATTTATACTTTGTTCTGCGGAAACATTCCAGATGGACAGCGAGTTTATAGAGTAAACAGCTCACTTAGCGATGATAACATTGAAAATTTGTCTTTGCAGGACGAATTTCAGCCTCATCC
>JAECUM010035865.1:0-31469 GCA_016617855.1 Megalonaias nervosa
TGCTGATGAGTATTCCTTAACTCATAAATTTCCTGTTGTAAGCAAATCTTTCACTCAGCAATCTACTGGTGAAAAGGTATTTCAGCCTAATAAGACTCCTCCTAAAATTTAATCTGGCACAACTTCTAAAAATCAAGCTTCTGATGAACTTGATTCAAAATCCTTGTCTCTTCCTACGTGTACCTATTGCAAGAAAATCAGACACGTCATTTCTGATTGCTTTAAATTGAAATATAGGCATCAGAATCAAGATAGACCTATCCCAAATGCTCTTTATTTCTAAGAGGCCAAGGTCACGGTCATGTACTGAAAGCAATACATTTGTTCGGTCTCATAAACCCCAGTCTGATTTTATTATGGAGAATTATGAACCATTCATGTCGAAGGGTTCTATATCACTCTTGGATGATTTGGCCAATCCTGTCCCTATTAAAATTTTAAGGGATACAGGAGCTTCTCAGAGTCTTTTATTATCAGGTACTTTGCCTTTTTCTGAGAAGTCCTGTTTTAATGAGAGTGTTCTCATTCAGGGAGTAGAGTGCGGCTTTGTTAATGTTCCTCTCCATTCTGTAAATTTGTCATCAGACTTAATTTCAGGACCTGTGACAGTCGGCATAGAGTCTTCTTTACTCGTTGAGGGCATTCATTTGTTGCTAGGCAATGACCTAGCTGGAGACTAGGTTATGGTTAATCCACTTGTAACTGACAAGTCTTCTTTGCATCAGAAACTTGATCCCATTGAAAAAGAATACTCTGATTTATACCCAGCTTGTGCAGTTACCAGAGCTATGTCAAAGAAAGCTCTTGAGAATGATTTTGATAAGGAAAATATTCCTGTAGCTGACACATGTATTGGTCAGGCTTTTGATGAGGTCACTTTCACTTCTTGTTTGGATCAATCAAAAGGTATTGATCACGGTGATCCTCTTTTAAATACTCATTCTCTTTTATCTAATCAGGGTGACAAACGACAATCACTTGTCGTCGAACAGAAAAAAAGATCCTGAGATCTCCTGTTTGTTTCAGAAGGCCATTAGTGAAACTGAAGCCACTGAAGTACCTGTCTGTTATTTCATTAAAAATGGAATTCTTATCAGAAAATGGAGACCTCCCGAGGTAGCTGCTAGTGACGAATGGTCATTGAACTATCAGATTGTAGTACCAAAATCTTACAGACAGGAAATACTTAGTTTGGCCCATGAAACTCCTTTGGCTGGTCATTTAGGGAGAAATAAAACTTATCACAAGATCTTGACTCACTTTTATTGGCCAAAAGTGAAAAGTGATGTTTGTAAATTTTGTAGATCTTGTCATACTTGTCAAATGGTAGGAAAACCCAATCAGAAGATACCCAAGGTTCATATGCAACCAATTCCTGCATTTGACGAACCATTTAGCAGAATTATGGTAGATTGTGTTGGTCCCTTACCTAAGGCCAAGTCAGGCAACCAATATTTGTTGACCATTATGTGTGCGTCAACAAGATTCCCAGAGGCAATTCCTTTCAGGAATATTAAAACAAAAACCACAGTAAAAGCTTTGATAAAGTTTTTTACTCAATTTGGCCTTCCAAAATCTGTTCAATCGGATCAAGGGTCAAATTTCATGTCTGAAATTTTCAAGCAAGCTATGCACGAATTAGGCATTCAACAATTTAAATCTTCTGCCTACCACCCTGAGAGCCAAGGGGCTTTAGAAAGATTTCATCAGACTTTGAAGAATATGATTCGATCATCTTGCTTCGATACGAGTAAAGATTGGGATGAAGGCATTCATTTACTTTTGTTTGCTGTTAGGGAGTCCCTTTAGGAATCTTTAGGATTCAGTCCCTTTGAACTAGTTTTCGGACATACTGTGCGTGGACCTTTGAAGTTGTTGAAAGAGAAACTTCTTTCTAATGAAGATACTGAGCTCAATGTTCTTGATTATGTTTCTGATTTTAAGAACAAGTTGTCAAAGGCTTGTGAGGTCGCAAGAGCACACCTACGCTCTACTCAGTCCAGAATGAGATCAAGATATGATAAAAACTCAAGGGATAGGAGTTTTCAGCCTGCTGAAAGAGTTTTAACTCTCTTGCCTATTCCACAAAATCGCCTTCAGGCCAAGTATTATGGTCCATACACGGTTGAAAAGAAAGTAAATGATTTAACTTGCATCATAAATACTCCTGGTAGGCGAAAACAACAACAACTTTGCCATATTAACATGCTAAAGGAGTATATTAAAAGAGATAGCCAAGTAAATCATGCAATTAATTTAGTTGTACCTGTCACACCAAATGAGGATTTAAGTGAAGAAATTCAATTGGACTCTGTTGATCTTGGAGCACCAAATCTTCGGAATTCGGAAATTATGAAAAATCTGGACCTGAAACTTTTGCATTTTGCAACAACAAGAAAGGAATGAACTGAAGCCGTTATTATTCGAAAATGAGCACTTGTTTCCAGATATTCATACGAGGACAAAGAAAATTTTTCATGACTTAGAAATTGTAGATTCAAAACCTGTGAAACAACACCCATACAGGATGAACCCTCTCAAACAGGAATACTTGGAAAAGGAAATACAGTATTTGCTGGAGAACGATTTCATAGAGCCCAGTAAAAGTAATTGGAGTTCACCATGTATACTTGTTCCGAAACCGGATAAAACTTTTCGTATGTGCACTGATTATAGGAAGGTGAATAGTGTGACAAAAACAGATTCATTTCCATTAGCAAGGATTGATGACCGTATTGATAAAATTGGAAATGCCAAGTATGTCACCAAATTTGACCTTCTGAAAGGATTTTGGCAAATTCCACTAACGGAAAAAGCAAAGAAAATTTCGGCATTTGTGACTCCAGATGGACTCTACTAATATAAAGTAATGCCGTTCGGGATGAAGGGTTCCCCAAGTACCCTTCAACGTTTGATGAACATGATTACCTCTGGCCTAGATAATTGTGATGCTTACATCGATGATGTCATCATCTACAACGACACCTGGAAAGAACATCTAGCCACAATTCGGAAATTCTTTGACAGACTAACTGATGCAAATTTTGACAATCAATTTATCTAAAAGTGAGTTTTGCCGTGCTTGTGTAACTTTTCTAGGACATATTGTGAGACATGGTCAAGTTAAATCTATAAATGCTAAGGACAAGGCTATCTCTGATTTCCCCGTGCCTGTCAGTAAAAGGCAACTGATGCGATTTTTGGGTATGGCCGGATACTATCGAAGGTTTTGTTCCAATTTTTCTAATATTGCTGAACCCCTGACAAACTTGTTAAGTAAAAAAAAATCAAGTTTCTTTGGACTGAAAAATGTCAGGAGGCTTTTGATAGGTTAAAAGCCATACTCAAAAGTGCGCCGGTTCTCACAGCTCCAAATTTCAATCAGTCTTTTAAGTGATGTTGGGGTTGGAGCAGTATTGATTAAAGAAGATATAAATGGTATATATTCACCCAGTGTGCTATTTCTCCAAGAAATTAAATAAGCACCAAAGAAATTACTCAACAATCGAGAAGGAACGCTTGGCTTTAATATTGGCATTACAGCATTTTGAAGTTTACATTAGTTCAGCCCCTTCTCCGGTTGTTGTGTTTAGTGACCACAACCCCCTTACTTTCATCGACAAGATGAAAAATAAAAATCAAAGATTAGTAAGGTGGAGTTTGTTTTTGCAAGAATATAATCTTGACATCAGGCACATCAAAGGAAAACACAATTTGATTGCAGATGCACTTTCCCGTGTATAGAAATATTATTTCATGTACACTTTATATAATTCATAAGAGTTTTCTTATGTCATTTTGTTTTACCTCACGTGTAATTTACATATGGTAAAAAGAAAGCTTTATCATATAAATCTTTCTTTTTCTTTGTGGGGGAAGTGTTACGTATATGTAATTAAATTGCTTGTGTGTTAGTTTTTAAATTCTTTTTTATTTTATTTTTGTTTCATTACATTTTATTGTATGATTATTTTCACGGGATTTTTAGCTCACTCTGGTTCATAGATCTTGTAAACATCAAGTTAAAACGATTGGCTATTACAAAGGTCATTTCGGCCCACGTGTTAACTAAATTGTAAACAGCCTTTCTTTTTTTATATTTTCAGTGTGAGAATTTGATTCTTAGATAGGGCTATTGTAGCTACGTGCTAAATGGCATTTTTTAAAAATTGCGCTGTTCAATGTTAAGAGACCACGTGACCTATCACGCGGGAATGAAATGACGTTTTAGTTGGGTTTAATACTCATTCTTAGAGCATTCCAGTCAGTCGTATGTTTACACCTTGAAGGTACAAGGTGTTTCAATTGTTGATGTCAGACTGTTTTGAAGTTCATTTATTTTTTTGAATTTAATAATTCATTCTCTAGAAAACAAAACAAGTGCTTCATGTTTATAAAAAGTTCTGGGACAAAGAAATTCAGTGGAAATTTATTCTGGAATTCTATAGGGAAACATTATAAACTGTGATTCAATCGAGGATCTGTTACCACCAGTACAACGACCTAATCTGACGTCATCGCCTCCATGTTGGAATTTCATCGAGATTCGAACCTGGATTCAATTAGAACTCTTTAGTGATAGGACTTATAATTTTTCAATTCTAGGATTAAATTTTGGATTATATTCACAAATCGTAAGTCCTATTTCCAATTTTTACATTGTTTTCCACTCTTTTGTTTTGTTACTTTTCTACGAGCCTACACGTAACAGTACTTTATGCTTCATATAGACAAACGAGTACTTTATAGCGTATGCTTCATATAGACAAACGAGTACTTTATAACCTATTCATCGTGTAGGCAAACGAGTACTTTACAGTGTATGCCTCATAGAGACAAACGAGTACTTTACAGTGTATGCCTCATATAGACAAACGAGTACTTTACAGTGTATGCCTCATAGAGACAATCGAGTACTTTATAGCGTATGCATCGTGTAGACAAACGAGTACTTTATAGCGTATGCATCGTGTAGACAAACGAGCACTTTATAGCGTATGCATCGTGTAGACAAACGAGTGCTTTATAGCGCATGCTTCATGTAGGCAACTTGTATAGCAGCATTGAGATGAACAAAAAACGTGTGGCGGCATTGTTCATATTTTAAAAACAGCCCAATGAAAAGAAATGTGGAAACAGTTGTCAGAAATCTAATAAATATTTATTAAGATAAACAGTGCATAAAATGTCATCAAAATGTCTTCAAAATGTCATCAAAATGTGCAACAAAGCAAGCAAAGTTATATATCAACGAAAACAAATGTTCAAATATCCACCTTTAAGCGGAATCAAATGTTAACTTGTCGCAAACGATCATAAGAAGAAAAAAATGTGATTGAATCATCTTTTTATTTTTGTTTAATATTAATGCGTCAAGATTCATACAGAAAACACATACCTATGAGGAATTACAGGGAATGGAAAGTGGAGCTCCAACCAACAGTCATTTGTGCGGCACTTAAGCGTATCCGGCATCCAAGCTTTTACACTCATTTCACACGGCTTTGCATCTGGGGGACCTGAAATAAAGGGAGACAATTCAAGTAGCGGGAAAATCAGCCAGTCAACAACGTCATGGGAAGGATTTTAGTTACACATTTTCTCATGAAAGGGTTGCTAAAAATATTGTCTATTAGTCCACCACATATACATACACATGCTGAAAATAATATTATTGAACGAACATCCACCAAAAATGTTGACAACTCTCTGAACATAAAGTAGCGCTGACATGTTAGTTGATTCTAATAAGAACTGGATTGTGGAGATTGAGACAATCATTAATCTACCCAATGCCGGATTAAGGGCGGAGCAAATGAAGGAGGTACTGCAATGTCTCCACTCAGCAGGGGTCCCCTCAAAGCAATGAAATAGTTTGGGGGATGAGAAAGGCCCGTGTTTTGAAAAGTAATTCAGGGGCTCCTACCACCTTAATTTGGTCTTAAATGTACCTGTCAAATATTCATCTTAATCCGCCCTTGTATTTACCTGTCAATATATCATCTTAATCCGGCCTTGAATTTACCTGTCAAATTGTCACATTAATCCGCCCTTAAATCTTTCTGTCAAATTGTCACTTTCATCCGGACTTGAATCTACCTGTCAAATTGTCACCTTAATTTGACCTTGAATTTACCTGTCAACATGTTAGCTTCATTCGGCCTTTAATCTACCTGTCAAATTGTCACCTTAATCCGGCCTTGAATCTATCTATCAAAATGTCACCTCAACCCGGCCTTGAATTTACCTGTCAAAATGTTACCTTCATCCAGCCTTTAATCTACCTGTCAAAAATTGTCACCTTAATCCGACCTCGAATTTACCTGTCAAACTGTCATCTTTAATAAACAATAACTAGGATATTGACAATCCCGCCGAAAATTATCTAATTTCATTTGTATCGCATATGTCACAAACATATGTTAATAATAAAGTTTTAAACACAATTAAAAACAAGTTTTTCCCAAACAAACTGAACCATGTACCTGGCGATTTCGCTAAAGACTTGTAGCTGAAACTGTATATATTACTAGGTGTCTGATGTTGCTTATTTCAGACTGTCACGGGTGTATTAATGATCACGGCAATGTCTTCATTTAAACCTTGCCAAACATTGATCAGCTTTGGTAATTAGCCAATATCGTATAGAATGATGCTTTACAGATACTTCTAGTGATGACATAAGAAAAAGCATTAAATACATTGCAGTATAAGTTCCAGTAACAAACAAATTTACCGTATAGTGTCTACATGCTATTGAAACTTTGTATCATTGATTATATAAACACTGTAGATAAATCCCAGGGAAAGTGTACACATACCGTTACGACAAACCATATTCTTGTAGGTTACTTCGTATAAGTTTAGTTTAAAAGTTTTCATCCAGCCCAAATTCTTTTTCTCTCTCACCCCAGATTTCTGCGTATTTTGTACCTTATACATAAGAGGGAAGGGGGAAAGAAAAGCAGAAAGGATTGTGTACCATGTTAAATTCATGTAGAAAACGGTGATTATAAATACTTTTTGTCGTTATTTTCATAAGTCACTAATGATTATTGACAGGAAATTCATTGATCTACAGGCCTAGAATCGACAGCACACAGTTGCAAGAATGTTTATATATACGAATTATTGCGCCATGGGTGGATCACAATTTGATATACCAATTGCACTGATAAATTAAATTGCTTTATAACAACACTATCAAAGCCATGCTATTTTTAATGCATATGGTATTAATAAAGTTTTGAAAGTAGCTTTCTACTCATCGCCATGAGTTTTGAAACTAGTTTTCGACGACTACTATGAGGCCTTTTCATGACCATAAGTTTTCAAAGTAGTTTTCTACTACTTCTATGAGGTCTTTTCATGACCATGAGTTTTTGAAAGTAGTTTTCTACAACTACTATTAGGCCCTTTCATGACCACGAGTTTTCAAAGTAGTTTTCTACAACTACTATGAGGCCTTTCATGACCATGAGTTTTCAAAGTAGTTTTCTACTACTAATTTGAGGCCTTTTCATGACCATGAGCTTTCAAAGTAGTTTTCTACTACTTCTATGAGGTCTTTTCATGACCATGAGTTTTGAAAGTAGTTTTCTACTATTAATTTGAGGCCTTTTCATGACGATGAGTTTTGAAAGTAGTCTTCTACTACTTCTATGAGATCTTTTCATGACCATGAGTTTTTAATATAGCTTTTTTACTCATATTAGGTCTGTGTGTGTGTCTGTGTGTGTGTGTGTGTGTGTGTGTGTGTGTGTGATTTGGATTTTTAACGTAGCTTTAACAATTTTTCAGTCATATCGCTACGATGTCTGCAGTGTGGCAGTTTATAGTGATGTCTAGAACTGGGGCATCATGCCGCAGACATGTAGCATGATGTCCCACCCAGTCACATTATCCTGACACCATGCCGACCAGTCCTAACACTAACCTCTTATTGCTGAGCGCCAAGCGAGGCAGCTGTTAGTACCATTTTTGTAAGTCTTTGGTATGACTCGGCCGGGGATCGAACCCACGACCTCCCGCATCCGAGGCGGACGCTCTAACCACTAGGCCACCGGAGCGGTCATATTAGGTCTCTTCTTTGCCTTGAGTTTTTTAAGTAGTTTTCTACTCATATCAGGTCTCTTCATGGTCATCAGTTTTCGAAGTAGTTTTCTACTCATATTAAGTCATTTCATGGCTCTGATTTTTTGAAGTATTTTTCTACTACTATTAGATTTTTCCTGACCATGAAATTTTGGAAGTAGTTTTCTCCTTATGCATGGGGTGCAAAGGCATTTCTCAGCGTTACTGTGAACGTATATTGATTTTGCAATGCATCAAATTTAGGGGCACTGGGAATGGATCCTTGTTTCCTATATTACCATTTTTTGTGCGATATTTTGTTGAGAGTTCAGCTTTGTAGTTTAAGTATTGCTGAAAATTTGACAGGAATATATTTGATTTGAAGAAATTGATATGCAAATGAGTTAAACTGTACTGACCTGCAGCTTCTTCTGCTTGCCAGAATTCCAGCGTGGTTGAGTGGGCCGAGGTTGCCCCTGATGCATACTGGCGCAATCTCCTGTCTCTCTCACATGCCCCGCACACGGGATCCGATCTCAATCCTCCCGCACCCAATGGTTCCAACCATGCGATATGCATGGAATCTAAGTCCGCAGAAATTATCTGCAGTGGAAACAAACCTCGAACAAATTATATTCTTTTTACGCCTACAGAGACACAAAGACGAGGCACAGTCTAGTCACCGTTAGGTTGCAATCCCCAGAATTACTTACAACCACTTTATGCCTTCGCCCACAACAATGCCATGTGTAAAGTGCTGATTGAGAATGGTGACTTGGCCATAACAACGTCATGTATAAAATGAGGACTGGAAAATGATGATTTGGTCATAACAAACACATGTATCAAATGCTGATTAAGAATGGCGACTTTGCCAGAACTTAGCCGTGTATTAAATGCTGAGTGGAAATGGTGACCTGGCCATAACAAACACATGTATCAAATGCTGATTAAGATGCTGAGTGGAAATGGTGACCTGGCCATAACAAAGCCATGTATCAAATGCTAATTGGAAAATAGTGTTAAGACCATAACAAATCCATGCGTCAAATGCTGATTGGAAATGGTGACTTGGCCATAACAAAGCCATGTACCAATCACTAAATGGAAAATGGTGACATGATCATAACAAAACAATGTATCAAATGGTGACTGGGAGTGGTGACTTGGTCTTAAACCCATGATCAAATGCGGATTAGAAACGGTGACTTGGCCATAATAGAGTCATGTATCAAATGCTGATTGGAAATGTTGACTTGGCCATAACAGAGTCATGTATCAAATGCTGATTAGAAATGCTGACTTGGCCATAACAGAGTCATGTATCAAATGCTGATTGGAAATGGTGACTTGGCCATAGTAGAGTCAAATATCAAATGCTGACTGGAAATGGTAACTTGGCCATATCAAAGGCATGTATCAAATGCTGATAGGAATAGTGACTTGGTCATAATAAAACCACGTGTCAAATGTTAATTGGGAAATGAAACTTGACCATAACGAATCAATGTATCAAATGCCGACTGGTGATGGTGACTTGGCCATAACAAATCCATATATCAAATGCCTGTTGAAAATGGTGACTTGGCCATATAAAAGACATATATAAAATGCCGATTTGGAATGGTGACTTTTGACCAAGTATATATAAGAATTGGACTTCAAACTTGACTGGATTCATGAAGTGAAATCATGCAGTTACTGCATGAACGGCATTAGAGAAGCGAATGAAATTCTTGTGGAACTGATTTTCAACTTCGTGAATTGTAAATTATCGCCTTGGAATCTTTTAAGTTCAAGTAGTTCTACAAATAATAGCAAGTCTCAACAAATAAATAACAGCTTTATTTTAACCACTGTTTATAAATATGGTCGAAGCAAACACAAGAAAGTAGTTCTTTTGTGGTAACATTAACGGTTAGCTTCTAGTTTTCTGTGTCAAATGATGCGATTGTAACCAACCTAAATGTTTCTGAGGCTGTCTAAAATGTTTAATTATAATGGAGACCACGTTTGTTAATGAATGTTCTCTACTGCTTAATTTCTTGAATTCCACATCTAGACTTAACAAGAACGATAGAAAAGGTTTCAGACTTTCCTACTGTGCTGACCCATAAAAGACTGAAAAACAAAGCCTACGACCAGTCCGCCAAAACAAACAAAAATCCTACCCTTGGTGCCAGAGGAATCGGCGCTGGCGTCTTCATTTCTCGCAGCGGCTGATAGACAAGGTCAAGGTAACAGTGCATCCTGGCAACTTGCTGAGGAGTAAAATGATCCGTACAGGCGTCATCTGGGTCAAAGAATGAGGAAAATTATGAGGCGCCGTAGCGGACAAAAGCTGGTCCAATCAGAACGTTGCAGTTGAAATTTTAATGTCATATGTCCAGATTTCCAATTTCACGTGTTGTATCAAAAATGATTGTCCTTAAAGTTCCATTTTCTAGGTCGAGATTTTAGATCGTATCCAGTGCCGGATTACCAAATTGGCAGAGTAGGCACCGGCCTATGGGCCCCACGCCTTTTAGGGGCCCCGCGACAACGGAGCAAAATAATATTGAATTGATTTATTAGGAGATAATTTGCGAGGGGGGCCCCGAGATTTTGACTGCCTAGGGGCCTCCACAGGGTTTAATCCGGCACTGATTGTTTCTGTCGGATTAAACAGTAGTGGTTGAAAGTTATATTTTCTATGTCGAGGTGTTAGATTGTGTCGTTTAAATTACACGGCGATGGTTAAAATTTCAATGGCATACGTCCAGAATTCCTAATTTACGTATTGGTTCAAAAAGTTTGTGTTGAAAGTTCTAGAATTACTATGAATTTCTTCGCTAGGGGTCGCTCTCGTGAACGGACCGCGTTATTTTTAAACAAGGAGGCTGCTTCTCGTTGCTGTGAAATTCAACTGATGAAATATAAATGCTCGATATATGAAATGGAACTTTCATCACAAATAGTTGCATACAATGTGTGAATTAGGGATTCTCGACATATGATACTGGAATTTCAACCACCGCTGCGTACTTCAAAATATTCACTGTAAAACGTCGTATTAGGAAATAGAACTTTAAACCACCATTGTATAATTTAACATGTAAAATCTAAAATCTCGATCTAGAAAATGGAACTTTAAGGACATGCAATTTGATCCAACACGTGATATTGGATTTCTCGACATACGACATCGAAATTTCAACTGTACCTTTCTGATTGGACTAGACAAACAAGTAGGTCTCTGACAGCGGGAAAAAAAAGCGGAGACCTACATGTTGGTCTATGATTGGACTAGCTTTTGTCCGCAAAATGTGCCCTTGGTCCTTACTGTACAAACTTTGCCCTGAATCAATACTGTCCAACATGTGCCCTTGGTCCTTACTGTGATTTTTCTAAACAACTCTGCTGCTTGTTTATGCGCAACACAACAATACAACGTACATTTATCGACTCCACGTACGATGAAAAATTAACTGCTGCTAATTTTTCTTAAAGAATGGTGACTATTTTCCATTTTAGACTTTTTAATCTGAGCTTTCATTTCACATGTGGGTAAAAATAAAACATCTTTTCACTGAAAATATCTCCGTTTCAAAGCGTAATAAAGTATTTTATCCTTTGGTATAAGTCAAATTCCGGATTTCAATTTAAGATAGTCATTAATTCCAGACATTTTGAACTTGAGGTGAAAATCAGATTTATATCCTTCATTGGTCAAGACTATTTGGGATTTTATTATGCGGTACTGAACTTATTACAGACTTAATTGATGCCCTACAGGAATTATTTAAGGACCTTTCCTCAAAAACTTTAACTCGCTCATGGAAACTAATCAATTTATGACAACTTTTCCGTCCAAATCGGAGTGTATACCTGTAGACATCATTCCACGCATCGAATAAGGCAGACATCGAATGAGGCAGACATGAGGCAGACATCGAATGAGGCAGACATCGAATGGGAACAAACAAGAGCAAACAAACAGACACTTTATACATCACAACAAACGTTTATAAATAGCTATCACCAGAATACGGTTTCCGCTTACTTCAACTGGTATTGCTTGCGTAAGGGCGCGGTCACCACTGTGTTTCCATTGAATTGAAACTAATGGAACCCAATTTGCATAGCAAAAGGAAACAGGTGATGCCCGGTAGTTCAGTGGAGTTTCTAATTTAGTCCCGACTATCAGAGAAGAGTCATAGATGCTAAAAAAGTAGATTTATTTCAAACTTTTAACAAAACAAACATGGGTTCCGTATGATCAGACATGGTTTCCAGGTGATCAAATGTGGTTTCCGTATGATAAAGCATTGTTTCCCTCTGATCAAATATGACTTCTGTGCCATCAAATATGGTTTCCACATAATCAATCATGATTTCCACATGAACAAATATAGTTCCATATGTTCAAGTATGGCGAACATAAATGATGAATATATTTTAAAATGTGATGTGTCACTCTGTCTTGTTCGTTGAAATGCATGATTTAATATATATATATATATATATATATATATATATATATATATATATATATATATATATATATACACACACACACACACACACACACACACACACTAAACGAAGTTAGTTCAATGTGTAATCTTATTTTCTGCAAGCATATTAAAAAATAACAAATAAAATAAAAGAGTCATCTATCTCATTAGATAACGCTGACTTAAAGGTCATGATGAAACTAGCTAACGATCCATATCAACCTTATTCTTAAGACTGCGTCAGCTGATATTTGCATCAGAAAATCCTATATTGACCTTTCACTCATGACGTCATCGGCAGCCATATTGGTGGACTACGGACAAGTTTGACTGCTCTGTGTGTGTGTGTGTGTATGTGTGTGATTTGGATTTTTAGCGTAGCTTTAATAATTTTTCAGTCATATAGCTACGATGTCTGCAGTGTGGCAGTTTATAGTGATGTCCAGCACTGGGGCATCGTGCCGCAGACATGTAGCATGATGTCCCCACCCAGTCACATTATCCTGACACCAGGCCGACCAGTCCTAACACTAACCTCTTAATGCTGAGCGCCAAGCAAGGCAGCTGTAAATACCATTTTTTAAGTCATTGGTATGACTCTGACTGATTAGTACATACTAAAATAAGTTTTTTGAATCTCATGTCAAGCGTTACAAACATACACCAGAAAAAACAAAAACAGGCCATCTGTCGGTGTCACTATAAATAATGTATGTGTTAATTTGTGCTGAATTTGCTTTTCTATATGTGACTGAAAATGGCAGATATTTATATCCTTATTTATCATAAACTGCCAGGTTGTCCAGCGTATAGGTAAATTCGACACAAATTCACCTGCCAGTGACCGCAGTAGAAAAAATCTATATAATTCTTTGGGGGTGGGGACTTACTTGCATAACTCATGTAATTGTTATATGGGGTATTCTTGAACATATTGACTCCACACACGCCATCTGTCGGATCAGGATCCCTGCACTTGTGGTTGGAGACCGTGGGGTTCGTGTCAGAACACATGTCACCCAGGGTCAGGGAGGGTTTTATTTCCTTACATGGATCGTCACACGCTAGTTCTCTGTCCAGCTCTGACAGCCCGTGGTGCACGTGCCAAAGACCTAAGTTATGTCCAATCTCATGAACGAGTCCCTCAGTTCTTCCGGGCATACCAAAGTTTTCCGGATGTACAACCGTACCACCTGTAATTATATGGCAGTATTAAAGAAGGTAGTCAACCAGTCTTCAGAATAAAGAGTTGGTGACATAAACGTGCAACCAGTCTCGATTTTACGATTATGTAAAACACATTAAGTTTGCATTTCATTAAATGTGTACAATTTATAATCGTTGATCAATCATTATGTGGGATTGAATATTGATAAATCATTATATGATATTTTTAATTGATAAATATTATGCGGATTTGTCTATCGTTAAATCATTACATAGTGTTGTCTATTGATTAATAATTATATATGATTGTCTATTGATAAATCATTCTGTGGTATTGTCTATGAAAAGTCATCACGTAGTATTGACTATTGATAAACCATTATGTGGTATTGATAAATCATTACGTGGTATTGTCTATTGATATATCATTATGTGTATTGTCTATTGATACATTATTATGTGGTATTGTCTATTGATGTATCATGGTGCGGTATTGTCTATTGACAAATCATCATGTGGTATTGTCTATTGATATATCATTATGTGTATTGTTTATTGATATATCATTATGTGGTGTTGTCTATTGATATATCATAATGTGGTATTGTCTATTGATATATCATTATGTGGTATTGTCTATTGATGAATCATGGTGTGGTATTGTCTATCGATAAATCATTATGTGTATTGTCTATTGATATATCATTATGTGTATTGTCTATTGTTAAATTATTATGTGGTATTGTCTATTGATGAATCAATATGCGGTATTGTCTATTGATATATCATTATGTGTATTGTCTATTGATAAATCGTTATGTAGGATTGACTATTGATGAATCATTATTTGGTATTTTCTATTGATAAATTATGAAGACGCATTTTCTTAAGATAAAACAACACTAGCACCAAATCCTCTAATTATAAAAAAGAAACTCATTAAGCTGGTCGGATAAAATGACGACAAAACAAAGTCTTACCAAGAACACCGTACACCTTCTTTTCCCAGGGGAATGTAGATATGCCAATAAATTTCACTAGGTTCCAAGTGGCAAAAAAGATATTAAGGTGTTGATAATTGTCAAGGTTTACCATGTTCTTGAACTCGTCCATATCTATGTAAGACCTAGACCGGAAAATAAATGGGATCAATATGTGCGCCTTTCCATCTTCAAACAGTTTCATATAACCTGAATATATACAATTCCATTTGAAGGATTTCTTTACAACATAATACTTATTTTAAAATCGTGGACTTGAAAGCAAAATAAAAAAGAGTAAAGAATTTGTGGAAAAATATGTTTGATAATAATATTCAAAACGAATATTTTCGTTACGAAATGGTGGAAATATAGACTGGTTAAATAGTATTGCAGAACTTAAATTATATCCAAAAACAAAATCCTTGAACAAATCTAACCTTCTGGTCTTAGTTTTATTTATCATTCAACAATAATTGCAATTTTCAGGAAGGCATAGTAATAAACATTTTGATTGGTTAAAATAGTAACAAGCATTTCGACTGGTTAAAATTGCAGAATGTTAACAGTAAAAGCAACATAGCATAGTCCAGAATGGAACTTTTCGTGTATTGAAGCTGTTTTCTCGTGCTACTTGACAATGTTTGTAAATAGTGTTTAAATTTTAGATTTGGTAATTATTTTCTTCAGATTAGTTAATATTTTATAACTATTTATAACTGTAAAAGAACTGAACTTAATATTCTTCAGGAGTCCTGACGTCATGAAGTCTGAACGTCGACACACTCTTCATGAACGGCTTTCGCTGCGCCATGTTGCTCATGCAGTGTGTAATCGATTTCAAGCGTCGTGGCTTGACGGATCATGTAAAATACAATGCTCACTTCTGTAAAACAACTTTTATTCAAAGCTTCAAGACCGTCTGTGAAACAGATTAAAAAAAACTGAACTTTTTTTTCTAAATACCAAGCCATAAGTAACGGCAGGAAGACTGGAAAGGTTAGTGACAATAGAACCTTATTACCTTCTTATAGTTTTGATACAGAGATAAAACACGTGGCATATCCATAAACGCATATATTAAGAATAACTTTGACATGCCGTTTATAATTTGTTTAAAATTCCCAACATTGATACAGAAGTTATGAAATGATGGAGCAAGCCTTTCATCTATATTTACGATCTCTTAAAATGTATTCAACTTTTCAAATCAGCAAACACTTTGTTTGCTGAATATGTGGCTTCATAATGACAGGAGCATGCTAAATGATAGTTCTTGAATGATGGTCATCATCATTATCAGCAGCAGCAGCAAGAATAACTGAAATGTGTGTGTGTGTGTGTGTGTGTGTGTGTGTGTGTGTGTGTGTGTGATTTGATTTTAACGTAGCTTTAACACTTGCTCACTCATATTGCTACGATGCCTTCAGTGTGGCAGTTTATAGTGATGTATAGAACCCAGTCACATTATCCTGACACCAGGCCGACCAGTCCTAACACTAACTATTAATGCTGAGCGCCAAGCGAGGCACCTGTTAGTACCATTTTTATAAGTCTTTGATATGACTCGGCCGGGGTTCGAACTCGCGACCTCCTGCATCCGAGGCGGATGCTCTAACCATTAGGTCACTTAGTGATGTGATGTGATTATGATTTTTAACGTAGCTTTAACAATTTTTCAGTCATATCGCTACGATGTCTGCAGTGTGGCAGTTTATAGTTATGTCTAGCACTGGGGCATCATGCCGCAGACATGTAGCATGATGTCCCACCCAGTCACATTATCCTGACACCAGGCCGACCAGTCCTAACACTAACCTCTTAATGCTGAGCGCCAAGCGAGGCAGAGGTCACTTAGTAGTAATAGCGGAAGAAATAGGAATGGTATTTGAGTTCATGCCGGCAGAGGCGAAATGGAGTCACTCAAGGATTTGAGTCTTGTGGGTCATGTCTCCAGATAGAAAAAGAAATGTGTGCCATGACAGTGCAGAAGAAAGTTCAACAAATTTTTAAATAAGATACATATACTAAAATACATATACTAAGATACCTATACGGATAAGTTGCAATTTTGTTAATTATCTCTAAATTTCCCTTCTCTTTTATTTCGTTAGTTTTGTCTATAAATTAGGTTTAGTAATATCCTCTGTAAAGTTTTAGCAGAGATAGTATAAATCAACGTCGCGACAGTCGTCGTCATAGTTGTTATGGTGGTAACAGCAGTGGTCTTTAAAGTAGTGTTAAAACGAGAAGGAGTTACCTCAGTGGCTTAGACGGATCAATACACGTCTTGTGAACCATATCACCCGGTAGACAACAATCCCCTTTATCGTAAAAATGAATCGCTTTGTTACACTCAAAATTGCAAATTCCATTCCCCAGGCTCTCAGGTCTGCACTGAATTGGAAATAGGTCACAATCACCGCCGTCATTTCCGGTAGTGCCATGTGCACACTCCTGCTGGCAGTTTCCATCACCTATCTTGCGACGATCGCAGCCAATCATTATTACTCGTTCCCGTAGACTGGTATTCCTGATATTAACTTGATTAAGCTCAAAGGTGATGTTGTACTGTTCGTAAGCCTTTAGAAGTGCCTTGTGTTGAATACGAATCTGCTCATTCGTCACCACTGGTTTCGTCCCATCATCGTTCATAAGATTAATGACTCTGTATCGTATCACCTTCTCATTCCTTAGTTCAGAGTTATCTCTGTAGCTCAACACTGCTTCTGGGTCGTCACAAACAGTTTCTCCGCAAGGTGGTGCTTCAAAATGCATGTCATGCGATACGAGTGGCATGGACGAAGGAACTATTTCAGGAAGATCACCACGTTTAGAACGCCATGTTTTCAGATCTTGGAAGTCATCTGAAATGATCAAATCTGCTCCATTATTAAACCTTTCTGGAATCGCAAACATACAATCAATGATATCTTTATGGTCAAGAGCAATTTTGAGCAATGTAAACTTATCCATTTCTCCTCTGTAAAACGTATCACGCATGAAGTCTCCTCCTAGAAGGAGATCTTTACATTTTCTGTCAGTTTCGCTGAAAATATTTCCCTTTTGTGATGAACCTACAGCAACGTTGGCTCCATTAATATAGAGCTTCATTTTATCTCCATCGTAAGTTGCTGCCACGTGGGACCAAGTATCCGGTTGGAACGTTTTATCAGAGAAAAGTATACTATCAGATGAGGAAGACTCGGTGCTCAAGAGGAAAGTAAATTTCGCTCCCGCTGTGCCCCCGTTTTCCGGACGTATTCCAACCATCCACCTGCTATTAGTTGACTTCCTGGAACACTCATCGAAAAGATCTGGAAACATCATGAAATGAAAACAAAGATGAGAATTATTTGAAGTTCGATATATATGGTGAAACGATGGTAATAAAAATTACAGGTGTTTAAATAAACCATATATAGGCCTAAACCCTAATACTTAACTTAATATAGGTGTAATAAGTATACACATATAAAGGACGTTTTAAGCACTGCTTTTAGGGGTACTTGTTTATCTATAAGCCCCCTCCCCCCCCCAATGCACCGGACCACCCACCCATACCTTAATCCGACTATGTCTGGGTCCAAACAGAGTCCTAAATATCATTGATGAAGGTATTCCTTTCATGATCATTGCAATAAAACTTTGTTTGGTGCAAATCAGGGACAATTACAAGCAGAGTTCTTAGGGGTTGAAGGTCACTTCTGAGTTTGAAAAAGGTTACGGACACATTGCCAGTATTTGACAGAGATATTAGAAATATCAAGACACATATACTGTGTACAGTGTGGAATGGCCACATTAATAGAAATATCAAGACACATATAATGTGTACAGCAGTTTGGAATGGCCACATTAATATAAATATAAAGACACATATACTGTGCACAGTGTGGAATGGCCACATTAATATAAATATCAAGACACATATACTGTGTACAGTATGGAATGGCCACATTAATATAAATATCAAGACACATATACTGTGTACAGTGTGGAATGGCCACATTAATAGAAATATCAAGACGCATATGCTGTGTACAGTGTGGAATGGCCACATTAATAGAAATATCAAGACACAGACTGTGTACAGTGTGGAATGGCCACATTAATAGAAATATCAAGACACACAGACTGTGTACAGTATGGCCACATTAATAGAAATATCAAGACACACAGACTGTGTACAGTGTGGAATGGCCACATTAACAGAAAGTTTAAGACATATATACTGTGTACAGTTTGGAATGGCCACATTAATAGAAATATCAAGACAAATATACTGTGTACAGTATGGTATGGCCACATTAATAGAAATATCAAGACACATATTCTGTGTACAGTGTGGAATGGCCACATTAATAGAAATATCAAGACACACAGACTGTACAGTGTGGAATGGCCACATTAACAGAAATATCAAGATACATATACTGTGTACAGTGTGGAATCGCCACATTAATAAAAATATCAAGACACACAGACTGTGTACAGTGTGGAATGGCCACATTAATAGAAATATCAAGACACAGACTGTGTACAGTGTGGAATGGTCACATTAATAGAAATATCAAGACACACATGCTTAATTAACCTGTTGAATTTTTCTTTCCATCATGATAGTTATATTTTCAATTTATGGGGAAACAACTGAATGCCACTGGTATCTTAAAAATAATAATAACATTTTCAAGATCATATACGTTTAAATTCGTGCGATGCACTTTATACATGTTTTGCTATCAAGCAAATTAACATTTTTGTCGGTAATGGCTGGTCAGCATGTGTGTGTGTATGTGTGTGTGTGTATGTGTGTGTATGTGTGTGTGTGTGTGTGTGTGTGAAATTGATTTTTAACGTAGCTTTAACAACTTGTCAGTCATATCGCTACGATGTCTGCATTGTGGCAGTTTATAGTGATGTCTAGCACTGGAGCATCATGCCGCAGCCATACAGCATCATGCCCACCCAGTCACATTATCCTGATACCAGGCCGACCAGTCCTAACAATAAACTGTTAATGCTGAGCGCCAAGCGATGTAGCTGTTAGTACCTTTTCTTATAAATTTTAGGTATGACTCGGCCGGGGTTCGAGGCAGACACTTGAACCACTTAGGCCACCGGAGCGGTCAGGTCAGCTTGTATATTGTTTCTGAGGATCGATTAGTTACTTCGGCTACTGCTAACAATAAGTTCTATAGAGAAACCCTGTCAAATCAGAAAAGTGATACCACTCTAATAAGTTCTATAGAAAAACCCTGTCAAATCCGAAAAGTGATACCACTCTAATAAGTTCTATAGAGAAATCCTGTCAAATCAGAAAAATGATACCACTTTAATAAGTTCTATAGAGAAACCCTGTCAAATCAGAAAAGTGATACCACTTTAATAAGTTCTACAGAGAAACTCTGTCAAATCAGAAAAGTGATACCACTCTAATAAGTTCTATAGAGAAACTCTGTCAAATCAGAAAAGTGATACCACTCTAATAAGTTCTATAGAGAAACTCTGTCAAATCAGAAAAGTGATACCACTTTAATAAGTTCTATAGAGAAACCCTGTCAAATCAGAAAAGTGATACCACTTTAATAAGTTCTATAGAGAAACCCTGTCAAATCAGAAAAGTGATACCATTCTAATAAGTTCTATAGAGAAACCCTGTCAAATCAGAAAAGTGATACCACTCTAGACACAATACACTTATTACAAGTTTTATTGGCTGTGTCACTTTCAAAATAGTAACGTCACCAAATCAGGTCAAATCCAAAGCAAATCATATAAAATCAAATTTAATATTTTTAGTCAAGTGAAACTTTAAATGTTTGACAATAAGTGATCATAAGCAATAAAATGGCGCAGACAACAAAAGACATGATTGTTGTGTTTGCATGAATCAATAAATTTAAGTACGCTAAAACTTGAATCAAATAAAGATAAATAAAGATTAACGAAATGTTAAGCAAACACCAGTGTCTATTGGAGAACAAGAAATGTCAAGAAATGTCCATGCTGATATGATGCAGTTTGAAAAGGAGAGTTCTAAGTTAAACACGGATCATAATTCCACGAAGTTCTTCAGAAAAGTCACAAAAGTCTCTCACTTAAGCTCTTTTAATATAAACGTGGTATCAAAGTTGGTTTGATAGGAAAATGGTGAACTTCCTTATATAAAGTTGCATAACTCAGTAGATGACAGTGTAATACTTAACCAAAGTATATGAGACACGAACTACAGGTCACAGCAAACCTATGTTTCGTAGGAGGGTGTTGCACTCGTTGAGAGACGCAAGACATAAATTTGTATCGCCCTGCAGAACAATATATGTGCGCGAGAAACTGACCTAAACGCAAAATAACCAAGGTAGATGTAGCATGAAATATTGGTCACGATGGTCAACTTTGTTCCAAATCACATCTAGAAGTATAGGTCACAACAGCCTTCTTTTGTGGAAGGTTGTCACAATCACCAGCACATATGCACACACAGACACATACACTAGTATGAGATTGCAGCCAATGTTCCATGATAAGGAAGAACAATTTTTACAGAAGTACCATTCGAATAAAATATACAGAGACGTGTTAAAGAAAAAATATTGCAGCATCTGGCATTGAATACAATGACTAATCTTACCAACAATAGAAGCACCGTCTTGCTGTCCACCCTCCGGACGGATCCAAAACATTACTGTGAAGGCGCCATTGGGAAGCTCAATTTTTCCATTCTTAGACTGGAACCGAAGTTTCAGTATCTTTCTTTGACCATCGAAATAAATAGCTCTCCCGAAACTTTCTTTGCCTGCCAAGTGTCTGCTTACAAATTTTTCATTTTCTCGTTTCAGCCTTGAATTGTTATCGCTGCGATAATTAAAATTCACCTCCGGCGTCGGATTTCGTGGATGCCGCGAAAAATGCAATAGTTTATCCATTTTTCTTTTTGGCATAGTACACGAAAATGTATCGTCGTATAACATCTGTCGCACTTCATTGGCAATAATTTCTTTCCTTTTTGAAACTGAATCCACCAGATCAGGTTGTGAATCTTCTACTACACGCGCTTCAATGAAAATTATGCAAAGCAGTCCGAAAAATAAATTTAACAATTCCATGTCGCTCTTCATAACTTACTTTTTATTCTGGCTACTGAGTATATTTTTCTGTCAGGTATAAATTAGATTCGTACAAAATTAAGGATACAAAATTTACCTGCCTTATCCAACGGTAATGATTATACAGACTGTTGATTGATTAATGTACGTCTCTTTATATAGGCTGAATCACGCCTGCTTAAGTCGGTCTCTGCAATTTGTCGGTGTTAATAAATAGAATGTCGTGAACAGTAAAATTCCGGACCCTTGGCCGAAAATACTGCAGTGAACGTATAGAATATTTTGTTGAAGTTTTGACCTTTACTGCCCGTTAAACAACACCACGCCCATTTTGGTATCTATATCTATATAATCAACTACACTTAGATTCAAATTTTGACGTTGCATATTAATTTGTCTCGATATAAATGGTAACAACTGGTTGCTGTAATTACATTCTGTAATCGACACTAATTAGGTTTTGTATGGTAATTTTTCGTTCCATGCTTGACCTTCATGTAAGGAAAACACTCACTACACCGGGGCATAATGTGGACTTTGAACTGGATCGTAACCCTGCTAGTCTTATATTTAGTACTAGATCAATAATGAAGAAATTCAAGACTAAATATACATCACATTCCACTTATTATAGGCTGGAGTAACTACGTGATTCGCAAATAAGCTATCCATGCATCCATATTTCGTTTATACTGGATAGAATATCTGAGTTCTGTAACAGACACTAGAGAGTGTTTATAAGCCACACATCCCCGCCATCCCCCCATCACCGCCATCCCCCCATCCCCGCCCGATCGTTTAGTCTCATCCTCTGAATCTATGCACCAAGAAATCGATGACTGGTGGATATGGACAGGCCAGGGCGTATTTGCAGTGCATCTCCGAATTAGTCTTTCCGTGTCCATTAAGCGTATGGACTGTTATAAGTATGGGATCTGACTAGTTTCCAAGCTATGACCCAGGGGACACATGGGTTTAATTAAAATACTCCATCCGATGTGCGTTGACATTGATCACGTGTACCAAATCCCATACATGTCAATAATCAGGAGTTATTTTATAGTTTTAATAAAAGACTGAAAAACAAAAAGAAACATTATGAAAACTCACATGCACCCACTGACGGAAGACTCGATCAAATAGCCGTCTTTCCTTTGAAAGTGCAGTAACAATTAATGCCCTATGCAATTTTGAAAGGAAATTGTTCAAGTGCTGTCTTCTATAATTTGTAAAGCCAACTCAATGTTTAGAATATTTAGTTGGTATGAGTTGTGAAACGATATCGGTACCTATACACACTTGATAAATCAACAGAACTGACGGAATGCAGACAGAACGAAACTTCAGAATAACAACAACAACAAAAAAGTAAGTAATTATTTAAGGAAGTACTTGTATATCAGGAAGCCCTTTCAGAATCATATTGTTTAATTACAGTATCCTTCTCAGGCAGTGGATTGAACGGGCATAAGCTGATAAGCACGTGTTTTTTATTGGTAGGAAAGCTACGATTAATAAGTCTTGATGACTTGAAGCTGATCCCTAATTGTGCAAAGCGTGAAGAGGTCTCTAATGTACAAAGCATAATGAGATCCCTATGTGTACAAAGCGTAACGAAATCCATATGTGTACAAAGCGTAAGAGATCCCTATGTGTACAAAGCGTGACGATAAAGAACATTTTAGATATTCATTCATTCAAATTTTATTTCCTCCTTTATGATATTCAATGTACGCAACATATACCACTTGAACACATCACTTAATGACATAGAGGCAACATGAACACATCACTTAATGAATTCAAACATAAAAGGCACATGAACACATCAGTTAATGACTTAAAACATAAAAGGTACATGAACACATCACTTAATGACATAAAACATAAAAGGCACATGAACACATCACTTAATGACTTAAAACATAAAGGCACCTGAATTCGTCACTTAATGTTATAAGACATACAAGAAGACCATACGAATACCACCGTGTTATGGATGCTATAGACCCTTATATGTACATAATATATACAATTTGTAATATTTACCAATGTATTTTGGTAAGAATATTTACAGTTGGTAATATCTAGCTGTATCTAATGGTTATAATTGGTAATACCAGACTATATCCATTGTTATGCACGTCTACAGTTGGTAATACCAACCTATGCCTACTGCTATACACATTTACAGTTGGTAATACCTACCTATACCTAATGTTATGCACTTCTACAGTTGGTAATATCTACTTATACCTAAGGGTATACACATTTACAGTTGGTAATACCTACCTATATCTAATGTTATACACATTTGCAGTTGGTAATACCTACCTATATCTAATGGTATGCACATCTACAGCAGGTAATACCTACCTATACCTAATGGTATACACATTTACAGTGATAATACCTACCTATACCTAATGTTATGCACGTCTACAGTTAGTAATACCTACGTATACCTAATGGTATACACATTTACAGTTGCTAATACCTACCTATACCTAATAGTATACACATTTACAATTGGTAATACCTACCTATACCTAATAGTATACACATTTACAGTTGGTAATACCTACATATATCTAATGTTGTACGGTTACAATTAGCAAATACATACCTAAATATAATGTTATGCAAGCCATCAAACTCCCATATATTACATATTTGTTTTTACAGGATAAACAGGGCATAAAAGCGGCTATAAAAGAGTTCGTAGCCGTGTGACATGAAACACCCCAACAAAAAATGGTGGGAAAACTCTCCTACAGAAAAAGGCGGGAAAACTCTTCTGCAGAAATAGGTGGGAAATCTCTCCTACAGCAAGAGGTGGGAAAACATTCCGACAGAGATGGGTAGGAAAGCTTTCTAAAGAAACAGGTGGGGAAAAACTTCCAACAAAAATAGGTGGGAAAACTCTCCTACAGAAAAAGGTGGGAAATATAGATTAGCACTGTGGTGGATTCCGACTGGAAGAAAGATTACAATACAACAGAATGTTCCAAGCTTTTATGTTGTTTGAATGGCTACAATTGTTCATAGAATTCATCACATACAGAAGTTTTGGTAATAAAAATGAATTATCATATATAAGTTAATGATATTAAACATAAAGGCAACTTATACACGCACACAGACACAAGCACACACAACTAAAAGTTTAGTAATGCAGTATCAAACATTATACATTTTAAAAAGATCGTAAAGTTCTGTTAGATTGCTGACAACCAGTAAAGTTAGTTATGACATTAAATGTGTTAATATGCTGTATTCTGTATATTACAGAATCTTTGCCTGTCAGCTTCAACTTGTGTTTTTTTTTAATTGCTAACATAACCTTTCTTATTGTAAACGTGAGTCATAATTTAGCGTTGTTGACCTACCGACAGAAGCCATAAGTGTAAATATGGTTGTGCCAGGACGTAATTAATTCCAATTGCTGGGTATTTTTTTTTTTATATCAGTGAATGATAAGTTGAATGCTCTATTACGTTCCAAGTACAAGCAGATAACAAAGGAACAAACGTTCTGCTTGTCACGTTTAAAAGCGTACTTAAAGCACGCTAAGAAACATATAGCATCAACGCACTTTACCATCAAACAAAGCTATTGTAGTTGCTAAGACATATAGCATCAACGCACTTCACCATCAAACAAAGCTATTGTAGTTGCTAAGACATATAGCATCAACGCACTTCACCATCAAACAAAGCTATTGTAGTTGCTAAGATATATAGTACTTTGCACGATCGTTCGGTTGCGAGTCCCATTGGGGGTTTGCAGCATCATCATTATGTTCTCACAGTCTTATATTTAGTTTTATGGAGACCACAAAACTCTTAGGTATAACAGTTTTACCGACACCACGAAACTCTTAGATATAACAGTTTTTACAGACACCACGAAACTGTTAGGTGTAACAGTTTTACCGACACCACCAAACTCAGATTTATCGACACCACGAAACTCTTAGTTTTACCGACAACACGAAACTATAAGGTCTAACAGTTTTACCGTCACCACCAGACTCTTAGGTATAACAGTTTTACCGACACCACGAAACTATTAGGTGTAATTGTTTTACCGACACCACGAAACTATTTGGTATAACAGTTTTTTGGACACTACGAAACCCGTAGGTATAACATTTTTACCGACACCACGAAACTATTAGGCATAACAGTTTTACTGACACCATGAAACCATTAGGTATAGCAGTTTTACCGACACCATGAAACTATTAGATATAACAGTTTTGCCGACACCACGAAACTCAGTTTTACCGACACCACGAAACTCTTAGGTATAACAATTTTACCGACACAACGAAACTATTAGGTGCAGTTGTTTTACCGACACCACGAAACTCTTAGGCATAACAGTTTTACCGACAGCATGAGACTCTTTGGTATAACAGTTTTACCGATACACGAAACTCCTTGGTATAACCGTTTTACCGACAGCATGAAACTCTTAGGTATAACAGTTTTACTGACAAAACGAAACTCTTAGGTATAACAGTTTTATGGACACCACGAACCTCTTAGGTGTAACATTTTTTACTGACACCACGAAACTGTTAGGTATAACAGTTTTACCGACACCACCAAACTCTTAGTTATAACAGTTTTACCGACACCACGAAACTATTAGGTGTAATTGTTTTACCGACACCACGAAACTATTAGGTGTAATATTTTTACCGACACCAAGAAACTATTAGGTATAACAGTTTTACCGACACCACGAAACTCTTAGGTATAACAGTTTTACCGACACCACGAAACTATTAGGTGTAACAGTTTTACTGACACCACAAAACTGTTGGGTTCAGCAGTTTTACCAACACCATGAAACTATTAGATATAACAGCTTTACCGACAACACGAAACTCTTAGGTATAACAGTTTTACCGACACCACGAAACTCTTAGGTAGAACAGTTTTACCAACAATACGAAACTATTAAGTGTAATTGTTTTACCGACAACCACGAAACTCTTTGCTATAACATTTTTATGGACAGGACGAAACTCGTAGGTGTAACATTTTTACCGACACCACGAAACTATTAGGTATAACAGTTTTACTGACACCACGAAACCATTAGGTATAGCAGTTTTACCGACACCATGAAACTATTAGATATAACAATTTTACCGACACCACGAAACTCAGTTTTACTGACACCACGAAATTCTTAGGCATAACAGTTTTACCCACAGCATGAAACTCTTTGGTATAACAGTTTTACCGATACACGAAACTCTTTGGGATAACCGCTTTTCCGACAGCATGAGACTCTTAGGTATAACTGCTTTACTGACACTACGAAACTCTTAGATATAACAGTTTTATGGGTACCACGAAACTCTTAGGTATAACAGCTTTACCGACACCCATAAAACTTTAGTTATAACATAAAAGAATAGCTGATGGAGTTTCAGATGTATTCACTTTTTATATTGCATAGATGTATATCTGAATTTAATAATGAAACACCAAATGTATTACAGGTTTAAATGATCATGGTTGTTCATTTATCGATGTGTAAATTTTACCATATCACTCAGTTAAAGTCCTTCTGGTTTTATTTTTCTTTGTGATTGAAAGTAGGTAAAATTTACCCATCATTAAATAAACAACCATGATCATTTAATCCTTAAAATTCCAATTTATTTCCTTGCTGTCATCATATCAGCAGATGTTATCAACAGAACATTGACTTTTTGATAGCTCGAAGTTTCCTTTCATTAGTCTCTTCACTGCAACTGAATACATAGCTCGATCTTTGCTAGCCAAGAATTATCGATTCTTTACACAGTAACATAGGGTGGAGTGTCAGAGCGGATCATGTCAGTCGTATAAGGAGCTTGTTATTATCATTATTTTAATACATAAAATTGTTTGATGCTGTTTAAACCAGCTATTCCTTCTTTTTCTTTCTAATATTACACTTGCATAGTGTGTGGTACGTGTTGCTAGAGCATACGTTGTTCTTGCTTTTTACGCATTTCGATCTTTCTAAAGCAAAATCGTGTCCAATTTTATTGAGATCCCTTGCTGGATATATGACCATTACCTTGAATAACAGCCAGTGAAACATTGGTGAAGCAAAATGCAATAATTTCTCAAGATTGGCTTGTAAAGCCCGCCTTATACTTTCTTTGCAAAAGGGGTGAGAGATGGGATGCAGGAATGGCTGTGCAATTACATTGTTTTAACTTCTAATGGGCGATTTTAATCAGGGGGTTGCACAGTTTGGTCGGAAATCACAAAAGTGGGTGAATGGGGTTTACTATTATAGTGTAAGACGTTGGTATTGATAATGCCTCACATAAATTTACATGGTAACTGAGAACCAAAAGTAGTCTGCAGGATTTACCGATATATAAAAAATGATTGATCAGGATCACGGCACCGTTTACATCCAGTCAGATTGCAGAATCTTCGGTCCGTCCATAACATTTGGAATTATTCGTATTTTATGTTCTTTAGGCGTATAGCTGTATTTAAGAATGAAACACCAAATGCATTCATATTTATGATGCGTATCTGTAAAGCTGTATTTAAGAATGAAACTCAAAATGCATTCATATTTATGATGCGTATCTGTAAAGCTGTATTTAAGAATGAAACTCAAAATGCATTCATATTTATGATGCGTATCTGTAAAGCTGTATTTAAGAATGAAACACCAAATGCATTCATATTTATGATGCGTATCTGTAAAGTTGTATTTAAGAATGAAACACCAAATGCATTCATATTTATGATGCGTATCTGTAAAGCTGTATTTAAGAATGAAACACCAAATGCATTCATATTTATGATGCGTATCTGTAAAGCTGTATTTAAGAATGAAACACCAAATGCATTCATATTTATGATGCGTATCTGTAAAGCTGTATTTAAGAATGAAACACCAAATGCATTCATATTTATGATGCGTATCTGTAAAGCTGTATTTAAGAATGAAACACCAAATGCATTCATATTTATGATGCGTATCTGTAAAGCTGTATTTAAGAATGAAACACCAAATGCATTCATATTTATGATGCGTATCTGTAAAGCTGTATTTAAGAATGAAACACCAAATGCATTCATATTTATGATGCGTATCTGTAAAGCTGTATTTAAGAATGAAACACCAAATGCATGCATATTTATGATGCGTATCTGTAAAGTTGTATTTAATAATGAAACACCAAAGATCAAACGTTGTGACAAAATCTTTCAATGGAGCAACTTGGCTGGAAAAATATCACACTTAATCTAACTATAACTATTAGACGTTTTAGAAAAGATGGTGTTTACAGAGAATGCATTCAGTTAAAATTTGGTTGAGTTCGTACTTGACAACGAAAAAAACCAAACAAGAAAGAAAAAAGCAAAACAAAACGAAACGAAACAAAACAAAACAAAACAAAAAACAAAATAAACAAATATCATATACATCTTCTATTTTTATCAAGTTAAAGTCTCTACCTCTCACTCTGCCTGCCTGCCTGCCTGTCTGTCTGTCTCTTCCGGAAGATAGGATTTATTTATGTCTTGAGTAATACAGATGATTAACATTATTAAAGTAGATGTCAGTGATTGTTCTTTTTCTTTAATTACACTTAGTCGATATACCAATATGTATGTTTGCAAAGCGATGATTTCAGTTTTACATAACTTTTGTATGTACCAACCTGTATATTTGCAAAGCGATCATTTCAATGCTACACAACCTTTGTATTGTAGCGACATTTATTGAATTTCAAACGTTGCCTCAGTTAGTACGTAAAGCCAACTAGCCAATAGCGTGTAACAGTGGCGCATTGTGCGTTGGCCGAAAATAGTGGAGGCAATCGACTTCAGAAGGATACTTCAAGTTAAAATCGAAAGTCTGACTACGTACCAGAAAGAAGCTGTTACAGGTGTATTTGAGTGAAAGGGTGTATTTGAGTGCAAGGGTGTATTTGAGCAAACACGGATCGGAAGTGAAACATCGAAGATGTGTGAGTCCATTCAAGTTGTGTTCTCCCATTGTCTTGATCATGGAGGAAGAGTGCTCAGATTTGATCAACTTGATTTTAATAGGATGCATAACATCAGTCCTAGGTGCCTATGAATTTTAACAGAAAGTAAATTTGCATTATAAAAAAAAAATTTAGAAAGGAAAAAAATATAGTTTTCCCTGTTTTGTAATAAATAAAATGCAAGTTTCGAAACGTGAAAACATGATACCAGTCGCTTTAACTTTCATTGAGCTTTTCAAAATCTCCAAGACACGCACTCAACGTTAGTAAAACTAGGACGCTGTGACCTGGTTTCACTCTTTCGTGGCTTCAGCACAAATGGATTCAGCAACATTTTACAAAACCTTTACATGCATGCATACGGTCATTCCATACTACTTGCACTAAGCCCCTGAGTGGTCTTAAACAAGAGATAGCATCATGAAAACAGACATATCTGTTCAGATCAGCCATATGCCATCTAAAACTTAATTAAAGCACAAAGGTCATGTTCTGGTGACCTATAATTACCATAATCGCTAATTTTATCAGCCAATCAGATGAAGTCTTATATCTTCGCGTTTCGGAAACTGAGCAGTATGACTGAAGAGCATCAATGTGTGCCGAAGGATTTGATTCAAATTCAAATTTCCGAAAGCTGCATTTTCCCATTGGCTAATTCAAAAGTCACCAGAATATGACTCCTAAGAGTCTGTTGTCAGATTTTCACGTTGGACAGTGGTGACAAAAGTCATGGAATAAGCTTTATTCATGTAGTCATCATGTAGCATGACGTTTTAATGAGTGTCTTTTTAGTACCACATTATTAAAATATATCCAGTATATACACAGGATATACCGTTTTCTTTTATTATGCACCAAACGTGTTTCTGAATCAATGCTCCGGAGATTAAATTCACTCTTCAGCACACACTATATTTACCCTTTTCGTACATTGACCTCAGTTTAAATTGCATTTTTTCGTTGATAAAAGCATAACAAAACAACAAGCCACCACCACCACAAAAGTATATAAGAAATTTTGTTGAACGGTAGGTTTGGAATAACCTAATCAGCTGCAATGAACTGCCAATTTGACCGTTTATAAATTACTCATCCGGCCTCAAAATCAAGACCCACTGAACGATGCAGCACGTTTGTTTTTTTATATTGTGTCAAGGTAGTTAAATCGACATAACCTCGGAAATAATAAATGGGTTGAGAATAATTTATATGCCTGAAAAATATTACAATATTTATTTATTTCTTAAGCTCACAAAGCGATCGTTTTTCTTTCTGCATATATCACTTCTGTAGGCACATAATCATGGCGTATTGGCATATTGTAGTATCACATGAGAAAGTATAGGAATTAAAAATAAGGCAAATATTTTAGCAATAATTTTCTATATTTCCTACTTACCATTTATTCTCTTTGGTAATTTTAAGTACCATTCACATCCTTTGAATAATTTCAATATATCCTTCACTCCATTTGAATAATTTGAATATATCCTTCACTCCATTTGAATAAACTATTCTTAATTCTCCTTTCCTCTCGTGTCTTGTCCACCTCCTACATGTCTTACCTCTACATGGACGCTCTGTTAAGTTGGGCTTAAAACCAATG
>JAECUM010035866.1:0-27574 GCA_016617855.1 Megalonaias nervosa
CTTTGTAGATATTTTTATCATGTACTCTTTTCAGTCTGGAGGTCTGTTAAGACCACTATATGCAGAATTTTTGAAGATCGCCTGGCGGATGGTTTCATTAAAACATTTAACCGGTATTTTCATCTGACTTGTACTCGGGTGGCACGTCTGGTATCCTGACAAGTGCCTCTCTCAGGTCTTCGCTAAGTACCTGGGTAGCTTTGGCCAGTATACCCTAAGCCTCACCAAGTCCTTCAACGTCTTCTTTGACTTCCTCAATCGCCTCTGGCAAACGTGCGATCGTCTCTGCAGTTGCTATTGTGGCTTTCTTGATAAGCTTGGTTACGTTTGGCTATCTTACGAACGGGACATGGGGCTGCTTCTGTTCCTAAAAGTGCTGCCGCTTGGTGCACGGTTGCTCAGGTGGTCTTTATAATATCCTCGTCAAGTTAGGAAAATTTTTGTGAGTTTAATCAACGGCACAATTGTTTGTTCAAACCCCGCTATGAGGATTCTCGCGCATTCTGTCCCGACTGTAACATATTTTTAACATTTTTGAGGCATTCGAGTAATTTGCGAATTAATTCTTGCTGTTCTCGGGCGGTTTCACGGCGTCGTGTTTCATACCATTCTATGGTATCGCTGCCGAACACTTTGATTGTCTGTTAAATTGACGCATCCGTGTGAGACACGTCCGTGTGAAACGCATCCGCGTTCAAGCCAGTACGATACATAAGTGGCCCACCATTAATCAAATCAGTCGTGAGATAACTACGGCTTCCACGTAATCCGTACAAACATGTCACGAAATTTCTCCCACTAATTGTCAGCGGCACACTAAGTCTAATGGATATTTCTGTGGCCATGCGCGTTGATGCCACGAAATATTATCAGCATTTTCACGAATCTCTTTGGGCGCATGGGCGTATCATTGAGTCAAATAAATCACGTAAGTGTTTTGTGTCGGTCTAGTGAAAATATTTGTACGGGATTGACTGAATTCTTGAGCAACACATCGTCGTACACCAACAGATTGTTGTTTTTTGGGGGGTTGGCGCCCAGATCGTCAATGGTAGGGGCGTCACCGATGGTGGAAAATAAATCGATGGTGGACGACTAAATAGTCTTAGTGTTGTTACCACTTCTCAACACTTTGTTAACATCTTTGAACACATTAAAGCATGGTTGATCATTGACCAATGTCACAATCACGTACAACGAATTCCAGGTTAACCATCGCAAAACCATATTCAACAAGAGTTGAGTTTTACCGGAAACAGCATTGCTAATGACCAGTGCACAAACTGAATGTGGAAACACTATGCTCGGACTGTTTTGGTGTTGCTTGTGTAGAAAAATTGATAACAGAAAAATTATCTGCGAATTTTCTTCTGCGTGACGCCATTGAATAATTTTCGGTCATTATAATACCATCATGTCTTCATATTGCGCAGGATGTCGAACCAATACACGTAACAGAAATCTAACTCGAGTTCCAACACGATTAGACGAGCAGCGATTATGGGAACTTGTGCTCGATGTGGACCGAAGAAGTTTATGTTTGGTGGAACTTCAAGTTCCATCGGGAAAAGCCGTGGAGCCGCAGGTCCAGTTTTAAAAGGTCACTGGCGGTTGTGATATCGCGGCTGCATTAACAATGTTTCCAGGGACACCGTGGAGTAAATATTCGGGCTAAAAGCATCTTTCTGGCTACAACTGATGTGGATCTTTTACGCGCCTGAATCTACGACTCTATTCTCACAACCAACTAAAGCCAAGTGAAGCACCATGAACAGTTGGATGAGGTTTATTACCAACACGACCTTGCTTATAAAGCATCCAATGATACCCTTGGACGTCAACGTTCCGACTTAGATCTCATACATGACTTGGAAGTGATTAATCCAACATTGGGAGAACAAATCGCACGATGGGTCATCAAAGGAGGCATGAAAGCCAAAATTGCGTTGGGTTGCGGTGGACAGAGTTCATTTGGTAGCAGACAAAGGTAAACCAGTATAAACAATGGACACAAAGAGCCTAACATTACCCAAAATATACTACAGTCCGCTTGTGCATTGGACAGGTGATGCCCGTGCCAAAAATAATACCACGGGGTTGGTTTGATATTCAGATACCTAACGAGGTTCATTAAACTGATGCGTTGTTTCTTCTACACGATCGTGTCCGTGATCGACAAGGCAAATTAACATCAATACTTGGATTAAGTGTTAAAATTTTTTCATTGTGGCTTTGGTCACTTGCACGGGAAACTCGATATCACCAAAGTTGAGTTTACCCAGGTGTTGCCGACATTTTCGAGGAATGTCTTGATTGTCACTGACCGGGTAAAGAACCGATAAGATTACCCACTCAAAACAACGATTATTACAATTCTTTACATTGATCACCGACCTTGGCGGGACCCAGTTTGGTGTTGCTATGTAACTGGATCAACGAAACGGGGATACAGCGAGAGATGGACCTCGACCTGGCCACATCTTTAGATTGTCCATCCCGATCCTCCAATAGTGTATTTCTCCACCGTTCGAGAATCTTTTCAATGCCTCTGCCAATTGTTTGCTGATGATGCTGCTGTCTTTGCGGTTCAGGATGACGCGGTCACTTCAATGAACCCATCCTTGTCACAACTAAACGGCATGATCAGATGAGCGCTGAGGTCAATGTCTGCTTTAACTCAGCCGCTCATTAGTGACACCAGAGGCCAGACAATGTTTTTGTTCTTCCTCAGCACGAAGAGGTTTTTTTCCATACGCGTCTGCTATCGCACGGACATCGGCTTTTCTTGTGACTCTGGGTATTTGGATACTGTGTTCGCGCGCAAATTGTCTTGCTTGTTTTACTGGTGGTGTTGGTGATGGCGGTACTAGTTGTGGATTCAGCGCAAAGATCGGTCTCAATAATTCAGATATGTCTGTTTTTCTCATACTACTTGGTATGTGTATGTCATGCTTCCATGGAAGCTGTAATAGCTGTGGTACTGTATTCATGCTAATACTAAGAGGAGAGCGAAGCATCTTTCTAATTGGAACAGGTTATCGATGGCTTGTTTTATTTTCGGTATTTTGTCAGGATCGGAAACTGCGTTCGCTTCATTCCTGGTGATTATTTCATCTATTTCTTTTGTTGTGGTATCTGTTTGTGCTTGTATTTGGGCAGCCACAGGCGTTTGTGGTTTTGATTTTTGTCTGCGCAATTTATAGTACTCCCGAACAGATCCACAAGGCTGGCAAAGTTGATTACGTGATTTGACTCCGGTGCCACATTTGTTTGTGCCCCCAGGCCGTCACGTAATATTTGCGTGTGTGGCTCCACAATATTCCTAATAGAATGTTCTGCCACATGCTTCGTATTGTCCAAGGCAGGTTGCGTTGCATTTGTTGCATCCCAACATGTAGTTCTTAACCTTTTGTGAATAATCGCAATCACATTAGCATATTGATAAGTTGCTTCTTTTAGTTTTTGAACTTCTATTTTCATTCATATTGAATAAATAAATATAAGACACACATATTATTTAAACAAGAAAGATGGTTTAAATGAAGAATGTAGAGCAACACAAACACAGCATTGTCAACTACATGAACATTGAAAGCATTGGCTTTCACAAACCAACTAGCAGACTGAAATGAGTTGGAAACTAAGCGAAATGGGGATCCAGCAAAAAGGTAATTTAAACATTTAAATGTATGGAGCTTCATATTTACATACACACGAGCGATTATCTAATTGACAAAAACACTGCTACATTTTCTGTTAGCAGCAGTCCCACTCTTTCCGTGGCGAACACGAAGCTGTAAATCAGTCCTTGTCAAATAATTGACCACGCCTATCTCAGAGTAACCGCAGCGAAAATCTTCTGCGGTGTTGAGTTAAACATTTTTCAAAAACGAGTCTGCCTCAATAAGCGCAAATGAGTCATCATCGAGTACGACAGTAACATACAGTTTGTCGGGCGACTGCCGCATGTACCCAATAACGTTGAACCTCCTATCACGAATTTCATCCTCTTTGTGCCTTAAGAGAGCGTCTAAAAATTGCATCATATACTTGCGCCTCCTCTCTTTTGATGCTCGATAATGTGCTCTGTAAAGTAAATGGAGTTCGGATACCATTCTTATACTTATGGCCTCAAACATCTATCTAATTAGCCTGCTCTGAAACGTCTTCATTACTTACCTCATCAAAAACGCCAGGCAGAGTGGGCGAGTTATTATATTATTGTTATTATGTTTCTTGTGCAGTTTCTTTTTAGTTTTGTTAGCCTAAAAAAGTCTGCCATAGTTTGTTTCATTCTAATTCTAAGGTCACTTCCAGATTCACCAACTTATCAATGTACTCTGAGTTTGTTTCGAAAAATGCATACATCTTTTGTGCCTCCTTAATGAACCTGTATGACACATTCAAACTACACAACGATTTCAGTTTATCTGCCACAGATTTGAGATCCCATTCTTTTGGATGCTGCCCTTTGTAATTTCCATAAATTCCTTCAAGATACTTGGTAACTCAATAATTTCCTCGCCACTCATTTGTATATAAACAGCCACTGGCAATCTCTTCAATATGAGAATACTTCACAACTCAAGTATATTTTCCTCTTTCTACCAGCATAAGATGATCAGTGCACATCTATTATAAATTCTACATAACGCACTGCAGAAAATAATCAATATACAGCAGAACTTCTATGGCACATGGGTTCCTTGTGTAGGCTTTGGCAGCGTGCATATATATTGATCGCTACCATAGACTTGGATGTTGATCATCATTCACTCTCTCTGCAGACTAGAGTAGTATTAAAGTGGGGCTGTTTGACCTTATTCGATATCCTATGGGTCCCCGGCCAGTCGTACGAGACTCTAACTCCCATGACTGGCTCACTCGCGTCACGTGTTTGTTTACACCTCTAGCGGCTCTTCAACAAAAAAAGTGATTAAATATCTATGGGCAGCGTGGGGGATAACATGTCGTTGGGGTTACAGGCGATGACGGGTGTCCGGAGACCGATAGGGTAGTGAATAAGGCAAAACACCCACTTCGTACTACTCATAATGTCCCGGCAGAAAAAGTACAAAACGCTATCGGCCGGGCCTCGGATAGAAGCATTCCTAGTTATTCAGCTGGTGAAATCTGTAATGAAGCAAAATTTTACAATTGCATACTAGCTGTAAATCAGATAAATGTACCTGCCACCCACATATGCCGAAGAACTAGTGTCATTAACAGTGATATCAGTGAAAATGACTTACTCTGGTGACACACTTCATTCATAATACTGATATTCATGCGCATATCAGCTTTTCAACAAAAAAAAAAATCTTATGACTTCAGGTGACGTTAGTATAAGAACATTTTGAAAAATTAGCCAATTTCTTTTTTGTGTGTAATGATTTGGGATTTTATTAATTCATCGGAAAACATAGGTATATAAAGATCTATCTTGATTGCAAGATTACGTCTTGTTGTCAGCAACAGAAAATCCAGATCGTGACTCGACGCTTCTCGTCTCGTAATGATCCGGATTTTCTGATGCTTACAAATCGACGTGATGTCGAATCAAGGTTGCATTACTGGAGGAATTCATCTTCCTGAGGTTTTTACTTTTTTGTCTTCTTAAATTTACTTTTAATTGGCATCATATTGTGCTCAGATGCCGTTAAACTCTATTTTATTATATATATATTACTGTCTAGCTCATGTTTAACAACAACAGAAACAACAATTAAAGATTCCACAAAACCTAGATTTTTATATTGTTTTCAATAAGGAACATAAACATAACCATTCACTTAATCAGCATCAACCAACATTTTCAAGTTTTGTTTCTGATGAACAAATACTACATATTTTGTCAGAATGTTTTCACAATCAGGGTTGCGTTATTTAAACTTCAGCACATCTAATCAAGCTATTTATGACTAAAATGACTAGAATGATGAATACTTGCGTAATAATGGTCATCATTATAATGCCAATATATTTTTTCCGATCTAATAGGTTGATTTTGGCATTCTTGTGTAATTTGCGTTTCCACATACCCCTACTGTACATATATGTGCAGTCAGAAAGAATTCTAATCAATTTTATCATAACCTATCAGTTTTCTACCGAAGAATGAGCCAGAATTTTCCCGTCAAATCCCAAAAGTAGGAAAAACGATACCGTCGTTTTCTGATTACCTTACTCTTTTTACTTTTCCTCGAGGTTCCTGGTTACAAGTGAACAAGCATGTTGTAGCCTCACTTAACATACAAAAGAAAATGAGCAGCGTTCTCTTTAACAAAATTCCAACAATTTGTTCAAACGTGCTGTAAATAAATATCGAAATAACGCTTTCATTCTCATGACGTCTCGATAATGTGACTTGTATAACTTACCATATATAACGTCATTACGTTTTATCCTTTATCACATAGTCGGGACACTTTGCCTACAGTGTGTGCAGTTCCATATTTTTGATATTATACATGTGAACATATCACTTTATGTGATTCTGATTGGTCCAAATAAGCCCATGAAATTATTGTGCAGTAGTCTCTTTACTGACTGGCTGCGATGATGGGAAAACTTTTTTAACCCCGCCTTCAGGAATTTTTGTTTTCATTGAACATTTTTTGGCCGCCATTTTTTGATTCGACTTGCGAAAGGTAATTGGAGAAAAAATGGTCTCGTCTGTTTCAATATTGCCAATTTACCCCCACAGGGGTTTGTTATGTCATGTATAACATATCATAACATGAAGAATGGCAAAACCCCCCCAAGACAAGAACAATAACAACAAGTAAAACTACAGGTATTGCTTAGATGGTAACGAGGGTAGGGGTGGGGATGGATGGGCGGTATATCTGTAGCATGGAATCCACCCTATATACAAGCTTGGTCTAAATGTGAACTTACTGAAGTAAATAAACTCACCTTTGTTCACAGAAGAATGTAGACATAAACCGGTCTCCTCAATTGACAGAACTTTATCCAACCACAGCATATTTGCGAGGTAAATGTGTGATGCAAGTCCGACTCAAAAAGAGATTTGTTTACGACTTCTGTACAGTCTAATGTTCCAAATCAAATACTGCAAATATCCGGTCACAAATACATTACAGTAAATATGTGTATTTCTGCATCCAGTAATCTTCTTTTCACAAAAATATCGCAACGATGTAATGTTTAGTCGTGATTGGAATCTCAACGTAAACACTGTCACTGTGTTGTGTAGGCCAACTCAAACCGGTACTGTGCACCGTATCAAACAATGTGACATTACAAGCATTGGACAATTTGTGTTGACAAATGTTTTGCCTTTTGAAAAATGTTCTGTTTATTTGAATGGACGATTATTCTTTGATTTATAGTTATCAAAAATGTATAATATACTTTTACTATTTCAACTTTGCTTGGGACTATTTTTTACGCACAACAAATGAAAGGTACAGCGTCTGTCAGAATGAACGAAATTATTCTTTCTTCTTTCTATCTAAATAATTTCTACTGAAATAAAACTATGTGATAAAAAGAATCTCAAATGGGTAACGAGTTAATATTAAATTTATGAAACTCGTTAAATAATATCCAGCTTTTGCTCGCCAAGGCTCGCAAAAGCTGGACATTATTCAACTCGTTTTATTAATTCAATATTAAATCGTTACCCATTTGAGATCCTCTGTATATGCCGTGTCATGAGTAGTACACGGTGTTAGATGCATTTTCAGCTGACCAGAGTGATTCATGGTGATCGTGGTCGACGTGGTACCAGCTAAAGAGCTAACCATAGAAGTTAACCATAGCAGCCGTAGAACTGAGTGAACTTTGTTGCTGGTCAAGTAGCAGCTGATCGGGCGTTGCAGACCGAATTGGTGGGCGATGATTGTTTGACTGACCAAGGAATTGAATGGTGGTCGGTGACTACCTATAATGATACTTGCTTGATTGACCGGTGTGACTGGTAGCCAAGTGTGATATTGACGGGAATGTTTTGTGTTACTCTACGCATGTAATCTTTTAGCCGTGGGCTAATTTTGGGGTTTTGTTATACCCAGTGTTTTGGAAGTGTAAAGGTATTTTTGTATGATATCTGTCCAATCAATTCATCATTTTACTATCTGAGTAAAAAAAAAATCTAATATTTCACTAGTTGAGTGAATACATCATTTTTACTATTGAGTAAAACACCCATTCTTTTCATAGTGTGAAGTTAATGTGAATTGTTCACCTTTGTCCTTGTACTGTGTAAGGTAATTTATTTGTATTTATATTTGTTGCATTTTTAGGTTCGTGCGTATTATGTTAACTTGTCCAATATTTGAATCTTACACACGCACGTATTAATCAATATTCTTTTCTCATTCAAGTCATACATCAATAAACATTGTATTTGTATCACCATCAAAAGTGTTCTGTTGTAAATCCGAAATCCCAACTAGGTTATCTTGTTTCTCGAAATCTCACAAAATGTCCGACCAGAAACAGTTAAACACTATCAGCCGGGCTTCAGATAGAATATGCAAAATTTGACAACTGCAAAATAACTGTAAATCACATGTATGGGCCTGGGTCCCCCATGCATCGATGAACTCGTGTTATTAACACTGACAGTAGTGAAAATGAGTGACTGTTGCTACACACGCTTCGTACGTAAACTAATACTCATCAACATACTATCTCGGATTGTGAGTTAAGATGAAGATGATTAGCATACTGAAACGAGTTGGAAACTAAGCGAAATGGGGAACGAGCAAGAGGTAATTTTTCAACCATTTAAATGTATTTACAGTTCATCTAAGTCATTATAATGATTTAATTCACATTGCTACCAAACATACAATTGTTTCTATCCGTTGCTTTGTGTGACTACATTTTTTCACTGTTCGTAGGTCCAGAGACACCACTACATAACAAAGGCAAAAATACGCTACGCTCTTTTCTAAATTGATTTTAGCTGGTATCTTTCAACTAAGTTCCTTTGTGTGTGTGTGTGTGTGTGTGTGTGTGTGTGGAGAGAGAGAGAGAGAGATGTGGTGGTGGGGTTCGGGAGACTTACCATATAGGCATTTATTGATTGCCCGTCTCTATATTTCTTTATAGGTCGATTAGTCTGCTGCCTTACCAACCCACACAGTGATACGGAAAAGTAGAGGGAGAGTAGATCGGCCTTTTAATACTAAATAATATGTTTTTACACCCATGCTAATAGGTTTTATAAAACTTGAAGAAACAAAAACAAACAAAGCATTTAACAGATTACAGTATGTGTATTCCTTCTTATAAATTAATGTTGTGTACAAGTCTTGACACAATTGGAACTTTGTATGATTGGTATTGTGAACACTGTATTAAAATCTAATGAAACGTGTACATCTAACTGTTACGAAGTCCAAGGTTCTTGTAGTTTACTTGGTGCAAGTTCAGTTTTTATTTTCTTCTCTCACTCCAAATACTTCCCTGTATTGTCTCCCTTATGCATGAGAGAAGGAGAGCAGGAGCAGAGAAGATTTCGATGCACAATGTTTAATTCATTTAGCGGACGGGGATTATTAATATTTTCATCGTTATTTTATTATAGTGTTAATGAGTGATCAGTGGAAATTCATCACGAATTAAGAAAATATAGAACCGACATCCTATTGTTGAAATATAACCTGATGTTGAAACAAATATGTATATATGCGTATTAATGCGCCATGGGCGGATCACAGTTTGATATTGCAACAGTAATGGTATATCAAATTGATGTATAGCAACAATGTGTGTGTGTGTGTGGCAAAAACTTCTCATTCTGCACAAAACCCATTGTAGAAAATAGATTGTAGCAAATGCAGCGTTTGATGCAGTTATTACAGCGTAATGTTCACTCTCCAGGTGGCGTCTTGCCACCAATTTACAGCGTTGTGGCAATTGCGTTATATAGATTGAATATATAGACTGAAGAGAAAACCCACTGAATGCATGCCCCATATTCCTCACACTGAGTTAGTTCCCTTTAGAAGGATAATGCAACTGCCACAAACCTGTAAAATATTGTGGCAAAAAGCCACTTGAAAGAAACCATACGCTTTGATTACTACATCCCATAAATTTATATTGCATTTTCTGCGATCTTTTCTCTACAATGGCTTAGTGTAGAACACGAATATTTTACCTAATATCTAGGAGGAAAAGGTATCAGGATTGCATGAGATTGGGTACAACACAAGGCAGCAGGCCACAAACGTCACAATAAACCGATAACGTCACAACAAAGCGCATCTGAGCTGTGATATATATATATATATATATATATATATATATATATATATATATATATATATATATGTGTGTGTGTGTGTGTGTGTGTGTGTGTGTGTGTGTGTGTGTGCAATGTTTCTTTATTAAAAACCCACCTATTTTACTTGATTTTAGTCTGTGATTAGGGACGGAAGGTAGGATTCAAACAGTGTACAGTTGTACTAATGCGCAAAGACGATGTACTTAGGTTGAGTTGATCCAAGGAGTCAAAACTGCCGCATGGCAGCTATATATTCTTGAAGAGTATAAGCTCTAACAAGCATGCAACACCAAGTGACGTTATTCGTCAGAAATATTACATCACAATGTCATTTGTGTGACGTCATTGAAGACATAAGAGACGCTCAGAACAGGCAAGAGTCATAGAAATACATTTTGATGTCGGCACTCGAAAGAAGACATTATAAATTGGGCTGAATATTTCATGGGATCTGGCTGTACTAAAGGACGAGTAGCGCATTCGTTTTCTAAGGTATGTCAGGTTATTATACTGGCCATAAACTTGCACGTTTTACTAGTTTGCTTTATAGCCAAGTTCGAATACTCAGGTCGACATCTTTTTCTTTTTTTAAAGTGTGCTGAGTATGTCAGTGTGATCAGGTGACGTATTTATTCAAATTCAATTAAATATCAATTCTTTTTATAAAATTTAATACTAAAATAGTTTAACCAAAGTTTATTAACTCTTGACTGTTGAATGATCTGCATCTTAAATGTCATCAAATAACATCCAGACGAAAATTATTGATCGCTGTGGAAAGTTACAATGGTATCTAGGTACTAAACTGGGTCAAGAAAAGATGACATAGGGTCTATCATAACAAATAACAGGATGGTACAAATTGTTTTCAACAAACACTGCATTTGGAAATTTAAAATAGTAGCCAAGTACTAAACGAGTCAAGAAATGCCGTATGCATTTCTCGAGGCGTGTAAATAATGACCTTGCAATGGAATATGACATGTGAGGATCCAAATAAAGTTAATAATTGCAATTTAAAGGTATGAGTAAATAAAATTCTAAAAAAAATTACACTCATTACTGAAATAATCAGTTCTGAACGCCTACATGACCTGTACTATAGCAAAAGTCATACAGGTCATCCAGACATTCAGAACTGTTTCAGTAATAGGTGGACTTTTTAGCCAAAACTTTTCAGGACAACTGGTCAATCAAAACGAAGATCTGCACAAGCAAGCAAACACTGTAATCTTGAAATTGCTAAAGAACAAAATTTTAACTTGAACTTTAAAGATCGAACATCTGACAATCTACTGTACATCTTAAGTACTAGTCATACAAGTCATGTAGGTATCAAGCATACTCTCACTAGAGCACATGTTACTGCGGTAGTCGCATGATACCAGCAAAAATTCGACGACACGTCCTCTATGCTTGATGAATTAGCTTTCTCCAGGTTGTTGCGTTAGCGACAGGTTTCTGGTCGTTGCTCTCGGAATAAATATGTTGACAACTAAGTGTACATTCGTTTTGTTCTTTTCTACAAACATTACGTGGCTTTCATTTATAATATTTTCGAGCTTTATGTACAAAAACATTGAAAATTGGTTTATTGTTGATATCGCATGACTAATGGACTTAAGATGTCATCGTTATGTACATCGCGAGATTTGTGTGGTCATGTGACTAGGAACGCTGAGTTCCAGGTCAAATTTCATCAACGCCGTAGTTCTGTCTCGTCTGTCAGCAGACAAAAGACAGTGATTGTTATACTCGCAATTTCTGAGAAAATAAATCATTTTCTCGTTGATTTCATGCAGATACTCAGTATGGTTCGGCTTAATATCATTTAAGTTTGTCCGACTGGTTAGTAAGCGTCTACCTAAGCCGCCACCGCGCAAAGGCAAATTCAAAAATTTCGTTAGGAAAATGGCTCTGATTTTACACCCTAACATGAATGTCGATATATATAAAATATACTACGAGGAGTTTCACACTGTCCACATGGGGTATTTCATGGCCTTCTAAGGATCAATTTACTCCGTTTTGTCAACAACAATGTCTTGGAATGTATGAGGTTTTATCTGTATACCATTGGCGACAAACAAGCCAGTCAGTGTCCTTCTTTCATTTTGTAGAACATATATTAATTATGTTGATCTTTATGGATGCAATATATGGTGTTGTCAACAGCGTGATTATACAGTGAACACAGTGCATGTATGATTTTTTTTTAGAATTTTATTACACAAAGCTTTAAACAGCTTTTATTGACTTATGGTGTTGTCAACAGCGTCATTATGCAAGAAACATAGTAAATTTGTAATTTTTGTGTAATTTTATTATACATACCTTTAAACAGCAGTTATTCGCTTTAAGTCGTTCCTCATTTATCAATATTCTAGGGAAGATCGTTATATTTTATAGTAAACGTCACAAGGGTCATGTAGGCATTCAAATCCGATTATTTCAGTAATGGGTGTCATTTTTAGAATTTGATTCTACCTACCTTTACGTGGCAAGTATTCACTTCATTTGGATTCGTATACATCCATATTCTTTTGGAAGGTCATTATGCATACGGCAAAATCAATGTTAAAGTACGTAGACATTTCTGGACGAAATGAACCTAAAGGTGTGATTCAGTACAATCCGGATTGAATGTCGCGTGCTGTGTTGTCACAATGAAAGCTACGCATATTGATAAACAAATTCGTTTCGTAATACCCTCGACCGTGACGATTCCACTCGACGCACTCTTATATTTAGTATATGGCCACCACTGTAAAAAGTCCATAGCGATAGATAATTTTCGTCTGGAAGTTTCTTTGTGACAGTTAAGGTGCGGAGCATTCAATAATCAGGATTGAATAGACTTTGGTTACAGAAAATTAGTGTTAAACTTTGGAAGAACAATTTGTATTTAATTTAAAATGAGTAAATGCGCATACATGACCCATGTGACTTATACTACAGACGAGGCAAACCATGTGTAAACGGGACTGACTGTCACACAATGATGTCATCGAAAGCACCGCGTATTCGAGAAAATGTGGACTAAGCCCTGCATTAATAATGATTAGATCCGAGATACGCTTTTCCTGACCGATTTGTAAAAGTCCATAGCTATAAATAATTTGGTCTTAAGTTTTATGATAACAACTAAGGTGCAGATTACTTAACAATCAGGAATGAGCAGACTACTGTAGTTCCATTCAAGGTTAAAACAAGTTAATTTATTAAAGATACCTACATGACTAAAATGGCGTATACATTAAACAGCCACTGTACGATATTTTAAGATAAGTGAAATTGCGTAGATATGTGGAGCTGTCACTGTTAAGCTAACTCGGAAATTTTTTTCAATTCTAGGTTTATTCTCAGTAGTTGCTGTATACCATTTTTGCTGTTGTCCTTTTTCGATTTTGAGCCTGAATTTCGTGCTATATCATTTTGTTATTATGCCTTTAGATTCTGAGTCTGAATTTCGTGCTACGTCATTTTGCTGTAGTCTCAATATAAATTCCCGTTTGTTTGTACCCCGCTACCGATTTCAATAACTGAAATCTTTAATGTGATAAAATGTGCACTGAACTTAGTCAATTCATTCATTGATTTATAATTTCTAACCTGACTGTGACCAAAATGGCCCTAACACTGACATCATCCGCACCTTTCATGCTTAACGGACTTTCCATACTAACACGGCGCCATATTGCGTACACTATGGGCGAGTCTCTTTTCTTCAGACAACATTGTGACGTATTTCATCCTATTCGGTAACTGCCAGATAATTTCTTAAATTACCATCATGTTGAGAGTTTAGAGTTATATTTGCACACATGAACAAAGAAATTACACCGCTTGTAATATCCACGGGAAAGGCAAATTTGTAGTTGTCATTTGTCATTCTTTTTCTTTGCGTGATTCGACATTTTAAGTATCGGAAGCAAACGACATAGTATAAAATGCATATACATGACCTGTGTGATTTTTACTATACCTGTGCGCGGGTTCACTATAGTAAAAGTCTCACGGGTCATGGATGCGCATTTACTCATTTTAAATTAAATATAAATTATTCTTTTAAAATTTAACACTAATTTTATGTAACCAAAGTCTATTTAATCCTAGTTATTGAATGATCTGCACCTAAACTGTCATCAAGAAACTTCCAGTTGAAAATTATCTTTTATGGTGGCTAAGTACTAAACTTGGGTCAATAAAAGAGCACGTCAAGTGAAATCGTCACAATAAAGGGTAGTACGAATTTGTTGATCAATACGCGTAGCTTTCATTGTGACAACACAGCGCGAGACATTCAATCCGGATTGTACTGGATCACACCTTTAGGTTCATTTCGTCCAAAACATGTCTAGGTACTTTAACATTGATTTATCCGTATGCACTTCTCGAGCGTCCAAATAAGGACCTTCCAAAGGAATGTGGATGTATAAGAATCCAAATGATGCGAATACTTGCCACTTAAAGGTATGTGGAATCAAATTCTAAAAAAATGACATCCATTACCGAAATAGTCGGTGTTGAATGCCTACATGACCTGTGTGACTTTTACTATAGAGGCTACTGCCTGCATCTCTGAATGTGCATTAGGCGGCTGCGTCTCAAAATAGTAGTGATGTTGCAGTCGCCGTTGACTACGGCATTTTTCCAACTGCAAAACTTTGCATGGACGAAGGAATGTTTGATATGAATTTGTAGGTTATGCACGGATTAGATAATTCTGAGCCACATAGTAGTCAGGGGCAGGTCTGAGGGGTCGGGATGGGACGATCACACACACACACACAAACATACACACACACACACAAAGAGCTAGAAACAACAATAAAGTTCTTATGTTTTCCTTACAGTCAGATGGTTAAATTATGCTTTGGATAAATGATTCAAATGCAAAAACTGTTAGAATTTTTGCTATTCCTCTCCCCCCCCCTCGAGTCCCAAAAAGGCGTCCATCCCACCGACTCCATGCCTACTTGTTTCCGCTCCCTAGATGATAATTCTTGATCCACCCTTGATAATTGTGCCAGTTATTTACTTCCTAAGATTGAAGAAGTGTATGATTCAGAAAGGGTCGAACGGATTCTAACTTTACCATTTTCTATTCACGATGCAAGTTCAAAATTTAGGATACGTAGGGATGAAATAATTATGAGCTATGGGCTATTCCGACTTCGGGAAAATGAGTGGAGTCGAGCCTAGGTTTCCTTTTCTTCTAGACCAACAAGTAGATCTCCACTTTTTTTTTTATCACATTTCTGGTAGCGAAGACCAACTGTGCGAGGCATTATTTGGAATGGACTTTTCCGCCGAAATACTTGCAGACTATCGACCGCTGGCTAGTAATTAATAAATTTATTTAGACCTACCTTTGTATGCTGATGGTAAGTAAAATCCCTCTTCTTTTGACTCAAAGCATTAAATCTTTAAGAACCCTCACTTTTTAAGTATTAGTTCAGTGGCGCCCAGGAGTCAGTGGCGTAAATGGCGCCCAGGGCAACGATGATTGCCAAAAGGGCCAGAACAAAACAAGGGATGATTCTTGGGAGGGGGCTAGAGGGGGTCACAGAGGTTCGTTACCAAGAAAATTAAGAGTATCCGTCAATGAATAGGGGCTGGGTGGGTTCAGCCTGTAAGAATATAACACAAGGGAAGACACAAGTCCGCACCCCTATGTATTTCCAACTTTGCTATTGTGTTCTAAGTACGTCTGCTAATTTCCAGCTTACACCAGCCGTAATCAACAATCAAGAATTGTTCAATTTCCAAACCGGCTCGACACACTTCGTTCAATTCGCGACACATTGGAGAAAAGTCAACGATTTTTTTGCCAATTATGACGCAACGACAAGTACATGGAAGGAAGATGCCGTTAGCATTCGGATAGTCTTGGATTTCACCATTGATTGAAAGGTAAGATCCGAACCACCTCAACCTATCACGTCATTTTATTCTGGAGAAGAAAGAGCTTCTTTCCTAGCAAATGATCTATACAAGCAGTGTGATAAATTATACAGCATTGCTACATCACTGTTAACCATAAGCCAGACAAATTTTTCAACGCTTGATTGTACATAATATCATGTCATAGATCAGACCATAAATAGACTTATTTTCATTTTTCAAAAAATCAATATCCTATCCCCCATTAAACACAAATAATTTTTCAAAAACCAACACCTTACCACCCAGGATAAGTTTTAGACCACATTTCGTTACGCTCACACGATGTGTTCAGCGCCTCAACCACCTGGCTTAGCAAGAAACAATTCAATCCAATACATATATGCACCGGGGGAGATGGAAGGTGGGTGCCGTCGTCCTGCTGACAAGGTGTGGTCCATTGATGTATTCACGATCTCAGACAGATGTTGACAACCAACGCGCAATCTTTTGGCACCCGCGGACAAACAAGGGGCAAAGCCTCGTAGTGTGGGAAGAATTACAAGTCATTTCTAGCCGTCCTCAGCGACGGTCGCACAGTGCCCGTACCCGTAATCGATGACTCCGTCATGGAAAATTCATCGTTTGGTGTCCAGCGAGGACAAACTCACCTTATTATATTGATACACACCCATGCGATATTTCCGCGACTGAATAAGATTTGCCGCTTGTGTGAATTCACTTCGCTCGCGTAGACACTCCTCCTACATTTGGTGCCGGAGATCTCTTTTGTACATCCAGGAGTGGGACTATTTTGGCTTTCTTCTTGTTTTTGTTGGCAGACTTTATTGAGTACATTTTAGGCCGCAGTTCAATAAATTGTTCGACTGGCTTGCCCGCGCAGTCGACTTTCTTGTTGACATTGCTGAACAGTGGGTGATCTTTCGGCTACTTGCTGGTGTCAAATATACATCAGCAACGAATCCGTGTCCATGTACAACTTCCGTATATTGTTGCCATACCGCGGTTTAATCCTGTTGTTGTAAAACTCGTACATGATCACCTTTGACAAATTGGACACAGGAACACCATGGGTTTCGTCAACTTGAACTTGGATTTCTTACGGTGCACGGCAACGAGTCTGCCCACGAATATCTTGCGCGATTCAAATGCGGGGTCTGCAGTGAGCCTGAGTCATTTTCACTTTCCCGGACAGCATCGACGCGAATTCGTTTTAGTAGGTTCTCAATGGTTTCTCCTTAAACAGCATAGTTCATTGGCTCGAAAAAATCTTACTCGTACTCTTTTGACACCAACGTTCTCAGATTACTATTCTTCTGAATTGTAGGTAGCCATCCACGCGCGCTGGTGAAAACAGAGCGCTCGATGACCTCGCAACACACGCAGATACAACTGCACGTTTCGTACGTTGCAAAATGTATGAGTTTCCGGCGCATACTTGGAATCAACCTGGTGCATTCGGTGAAATTACGTCCGGAATAATCAACGAGCACACTCTGGTATGCGGACATCCACTCGAGGGACACCAACAAGGCTTCTGCAGCCAGTTGGTATCGTTGTGTGCATGGTGAAGCTCGTCCAGGTATTCCAGGTCGACTTCGAAGAAGTACCAAATGTCGCGTATGTGCGTGGGAACCGATCGATTCTGTCAAACTCGCCTACACAAATTCTTGCATCATCTCCCATGTATACAGGTTGCTTGAATCCAGGTACATCACTGTTTCACGCATATTAGTATCGGTGCACGCGCAAGCATAAATGTGAATCAATGGAAATCGCGTCGCGGATACCATGTTCGACAAACAAATATTGATCGATTTACTTAACTTTCCAAGCGACCGTTGGTCATTCACAGGAACGTTTAGGCATTCAAAGTCTGCGTAAATCACATAAGGGACCTTCATTTTCTTCTGCACTGCGGTGAATTTCAGAATGTTTTTGTTGGGTTCAGGCATTACCATACGCTGCGGATTTTCGTTGACTCCTCCGCAGCAACAGTCATCCTTGTCAACCATCTGTGTCTGGTGAATACATACATGCAGCTTCGACATAGAAAGTTTCTTAGAAAATTTCTTCGTAATCCTTGCTGTGCACGTACACCTTTTGGGGAAAATCCATGTTGCTAACAATAACAAATCGACCTCTGTCCGCTCGCGTGTATGTGGGAATCGTCATTTCAGATTAAAGCCTTTCTTCCAAGGAAGCACATTCACGGTGATAATTGAATCCACTTTTTTAACCTTTCTGAGTATAATCTCAGAAAACCTGTACAGGAAATTCTATGTTAACAAACTCGTGTTCACCCATGTGTTGTAGGTATTTTCCATGCTGGTTTGTATGATCGCTCGCAGGATAGGGCGTTGACAAGATAACCCATTAGAAACAACAGTTGTGATATTTCACGTTTGTCACTGTCCGTGGTGGAACACACTTTGGTGTTGGAATGCAACTCCGTCTGCGGAGAGACTTATACGGGGAAACCTCACCTTGAACTTCCATGCATCGGGGAAAAGACCATCCTGAACCTGCTCAGGTATATTTGTCAAACTTTCCAAGGATTGAAGCAAAACCTTTATCAATTTTATCATTGATGACCTCAATCTCTTCGCGGTTCAAGACAACAAAGGCATCACTCCCGCACCGCGCTTGTGAGATCTTAGGTAATACAGTGCCTCCTTTGTTTAAATAAGCAATCATGATAAATTTTGCACTGAGAATGATACAGACCTTGTCCCATAATGTGAGTGATCTTGCGCGTGCGTGCTGAAACTTTGATATCATCAACGGTCGCATGTTCGAGAGTAGCTTCATGTTTGTGTGCGTTTAGAATAATTGTATGGTAATCTTCGAAATCACCAACGCCCTTGTGTAACTTGAACTGGTGGACTTGAACTCATTGACGAACATACTCGACAGCCTCAGCTGCGATACGACGACGATTTTGTTCATCAATGACCACATGTGCAATTTTCGCCCGCTTGGCCCTTGAATGAATTTGGATATGCATATGCGATGTCGTTTAACGAAGCGGTCTTACGGTTGGACGTGACTCAACCGGGTGAAGTCCTACTTCCACTGTATTGCGTGAATTGCTTGAGCTGATTCAGTTTGCCTCATAAATGGCTGTGGTTCCTCTAGGGGAAGTTTCCTCACAACCAGCCATGGCTCACTTGAAAGGGGTCCCAATAGTGCAAATATATTTGGTTTTCTTGCGCCTCTCGGTATCCGTATTCCCCTGTCTCGCGCGAATTGCTTGAGCTGATTTTCATTAGGCATACTTATGACAATATTCATTTATCTAATTGCTTATTCGGTAATGAAGTTTTTGCAAAATTATTTTAACTTTATCAGGACTGGAAGCCACAATCGCTTCTATCATTGATATTATTTTTTCCACTTCTGTTTCTTTTTCGACGGTGTTGACGTTGACAGCATTGTTGGCTTTTTCCTCAAAGGGGTTGACACTGACAACATCCTTGGTTTTCCTCAACAATATTTGCGTTGGCAAGTCCTCGTCGCCGCTGGCAAGTGGGAAAGGGTAAAGTCATGGGGTATCGAAGGTGTTAACCCAGGGAAGTAAGCTCGCTCTAAAACCTTTATTTCACTCTATATATGTTACATTGGCACGTGCCATGACTTGTCTTTGTGCTTTTCAAGTAGTGCTTGAGTGCGCGAACAGGGTCTTGCATGGTCGCTGTTCTTGACCTATCTAAGAAAGAGAGCGAGCGAATGCCAACTGTGATTACCGACATAGGATAACCTACTTTTGGCTACGAGGTCTGTTTGTGTCAAGATGACCACCGAACCATCCGATCTTAACTGATGATAGTACGGGTCGATAGAAAGGGCATGTATCTCGTTCACCCTTTATGCGGCAATAAAGATATCAGGAAACATGTTTTGTATGATACTAACTTCAGCGAGGTGTGGGCTAAAGAATCGAATTGGGTCATGTTAAAACCCAGGACAGATTCAATTTTGGAACAGAGTGAAGGATTTTGATCGAATGAGATCAAAATTGACTAAAAGATCCGACAGATATTTATCATGCCCGATATCGCGTCTACCATGATGCCGGAATGGGTCCAATATCATGGAGCGGTAGCCTATGATAGGAATCGGGGCCCACTGTTTCTCTTCGAAGAGTCATAGATAAACGTCGGCCAGTTGAGGGATCGCGGCACTCAGAAGGACGATGTTATTGATATGACACCAGTCCCTTAAAACACACCACTATCCCTCGTAAGCTTTCAGGGTGGAGAACGTTCTTGCTTTCGCGATTCAATCCACTATTGCGTGTTTAAACTGTTTGTCCGCAAGGCAGTCCGAACAAGAGTCAAACGTGAAGACGAAGACGGTCCGGGCAGGGATGGAACACCCGTGACCATGGTTGCTTGAGAAGATTTCGGTTGGCCGGAATCTTTTTGGGCTACATCGAGTACATCGGTAATCCAGGACTTGTCCCATCTGAGAGGGGCTAAAAGAATCATTCTTGCATTTCTGACCCTGTAACTTCTGGATTATTTTTAGTACCAGGACCGTGGGGGTGGATGTTGTACAAAACAGCCCACCGACTGACGAAACGTCCACGGCCCAAGTTTCTGGAGACACAAAGGTGGGCAACTTGTGATTCCACCTTGGCGCAAAAGATCGCTAATAGAACGCACACACACACACACACACACACACACACACACACACACACCTGCCTACCTCAAAGTACGTAGATCTGAGTGAAGATCGTTCGATGGAAAGACCATTTCGTGTGAAAAACTTCACTTCACCTTTCTTGGATAGAGTGTCGGCCAAGACATTGAGTCTGCCGGGAATATGTCTAATTTGTACAATGATATGGAGATTTTCGCACCAACGTAGAAACTTCCAAATCAGAACACACGGGTCGGGTGATTTGGTGCCCAACCTAACCCACCCCACCCCCGTTTGAGGAGGTGAGACGCCACCACAGAATTGTCGGACATAATAAGGACCGTTTTTTTTTTTCTAGGAGTAGATCCTTTTAGAAGTCAAAGGCGTTGATGACACCTTCATCTCAGTTCCCACGTGCCCGCTGACGGTAGTGAAGTCCGGTAACAGGTGGGCACTCCAACCGTACGTACTGGCGTTGGTGCATACCGTTATTTCCTCTTTGGGTTTCTCCAACGGAATCTCAATGGTCAGCCAACCTGGGTAGTACCACTGACGCAGGAATGCTCGTATCTTGGGCGTGATCATGACTGTTTGATCGAGGTGACTTGAAAGGGGCGCCTTTGTGCTAGCAACTTCATTTGTAATGGTCGCATAAAAGGACGGCCGAGCGGGATCAAGCTCACTGCCTTCTTGAATAATCCAATGGGTTGCAAGAACTCTCTTGCTGAAATCCAAGACCCGTTGAAAACGGACTCGACGAGTTTGACGATCCTGATTACGCGAACTGGAGGAAGCCATATCAGATTCAGGTTGCTAATAACTTGGGATGGACGAAAGTCGAACTTTTCCCATTTACTTGACATTTATATTGAGTCGACACAAGAAGGAAAAGAAGCATAAATTAGCAATACAACATGTTAATAATTCGCTAAAGGAGTAATCGAAAACGTCAGTGTCACATTCGAAACTTATAGACTATGCTTTGAACTTATAAAGTTTATGTATTTAGTTGACATTTCTTCTGAGACGACACAAGAAGGAAAAAAACATAAATTAGCATCCGATTTACAAACGGAGTAAGCGAAAATAGTCAAATTCGCGCTAACTCAAAATGACCTTGCATGAGGATAGCGATAGCATAGTTTGTCCAAAATCACTCAAATCTGGCAGAAAAAAATCGTGACAATATACAACCTGCAGCAGAATGATTAATCCACACAAAAGGTCCAAAAGGCATGTTGGATGGTTCTGTTAGAACACAAACATGGTTTGGATTCTCGGAGGATAAAATCTACGATGTTACCAGTACAACAGAGAGGCTAAAAGCTAGCGACACCTGGTGGTGGCACGGGGGTAGGTAATGGACAAGAGTTATTGCACTTTGTCTGTTGAGATAGATAGGAAAATACGATTATCGTCTTTCAGTAGGGCTCGATTCGCCAGATAACAGCTAATCTTCCTAACATAATATTATTGGTGAACGTATTTGAAGGAAAAATATGGAAGTCCTGCATTGCCGGAACAGCCGGCTAGTTTGCCTGGCGTATGGTCGGCCTGGATGCTTGCGGTATAGAAGACGATCCGGCTATCACTGGTACCAGCCGTTCCAAGGGCCTGGGTGGACAGACAGATTTCTCACTGAAATCTCCGTCATAGTAAGGTTATGTCGCCGACGGTACGGTGAAATAGGCGGTTCTGTCACTAACATCCCTGTAAACCGTGATTGACTGGACCATTTTCTCATATGGTTCCCATGTTGGACGGACGGTTGGACGGCTATCATCGGTACTGGCCGTCCAAGGGCCTGCTTGGACGGACAGATTTCTCACTGAATTTTCCATCATATTATGGTAATGTCGCCGACGGTACGGTTAAACGGACGGATCTGCCACTAAGATCCCTGTAAATCGTGGTTGACTGGACCGTTTTCTCAGACGAGCCCCTGGCTGAACGGACGGTGACGGCGAGGTTGTGTTATGAAATGGATCAAATGGATTCGGTACAAAAAACATCCGTCAAGACTTTCAGGTCCGAAGACCATGCTTGGACTTGCAGGGGGATTTACGCACAGTGGGCTGCCTAAAATTGGGGAACACTCCCCAGTCGGAATTGCAAGCGACAATCTTCAGGTTGTCTTTGGATATCTTCCTTGACTTATTCCGTCTTTCTTTCCCTTTGATGTCTTATGGACTATTGCTCAGGACTTGCATTTTGTGCATTTTACTGACATTTCTCCTGAAACGACACAAGAAAGGAAGACAAAGCATAAATTAGCAATTCAGTATCTTACTAACTCGCTAATACAGTAGCCAAGACCTCCTCTGACAGCGTATTAAACACGCTACATGTCATATACGATATACACTAAGTATATATAAAGCATAAAGCAAAAGTCATGGTTGAGTTCATGCTCTGTAATTTTGCATTTCATGCATGTTAATGACATTTCTACGAACAGACGAAAAAAGAGAAAACAAAGCATAAATTAGTAATTCAGCATATTTCTAACTCGCTAATATATCCCCCGTTACTAATGGAGTAATCGAAAATAGTGTCGCGTTTAGATGTCTTCTTGACTATGCTTTGAACTTATGCATTTCATGATGTTTCTACTGAAACGACACAAGAAAAGAAAGCAAAGCAAAAATTAGCAATGCGGAATGTTATTAACTCGCTAATACCGTCACCGTTACTAACCAAGCAAGTGAACATAGTGTCGCGCTAACTTGTAACAATAACATGAGGTCAACGATAGCGTGTTGTAACGTGGTGTAACGTGTGCCAATTCCATCGCATGGTCCTTTACCATGGCCTGATTCAAAGTAATGCCATGAAGCACGAACTCCATAATCATTTTAAAATCGACTGATCCAATGAAATATAGTCTGTGCCTATATTGGGATGTAGGCGGATCGGTCCAAATGTAAATACCTTTCAGATCTGTGAAGCCTAGAATTATCATCTCTTTGATGAAATTCTTGGATATCTCTCGTGAGCTTCATTTTTATTGCTTCCTTTCTAGAATGTTTTTTAATTTAAACAGTTTTCTTTATTTCAGTCATTTTCTACGATTCAATTTAGTGTGTTGTCCTAACATTGCTTTCATTCTGTATCTCTTCATGACTTTTCCAGTCACAACACGCATGACAACACTGTGACTATTGCAAGCGGATTCTTCTTTCACCTCTTCACTTAAAACATTCTGCGAACAATATTTTCTTCCTAATTTCTGGAATTCTGCTCGGTTTGACCCCTTCCTCTTTCAATAAGTGTCTGTTTTGCTTCTTGGTGTCGATGGTGTTTGTTTCTGTTCTATTCTTCGTAGCCTTTTCCAAGCGCTATAAAACTTTCGCTTTAATTCTTCATTTTTGTCTTCCAGCGTTTCTGTCTTTCTATATGACTTAGCTCATGAGCAGGACACCCTTTTCTTTCCACTAGATTGGCGTGAAATGTCCACATATGGGCTTCGTGATCTCATAAATGACAGTTTAATTACCAGTGGATCTTGTTTCTCATTGGTAGTACCACTTGCTCCGTTATCGTCGGCTTTTGATGTAGAGGGAAATTTTTCATTTTCTGGAGTATGAATATTGTCATGAATAATTTCTGATTTCTTGTTTGACTGACTGTGTCATTTGTGTTTCCATCTGTATTTTGTTGCATCTCTCTTATTCATGTCACGCCGTTTCATCTATTTGTCATTGCTCAACTCTGCAATCGGAACAAAGTAACTTTCCACTGTCCTATTTTTTTTTCTTCTGAGCCATTCATCGTCTAATTCAGCCTTCTTCCAGGATCTATACTCATTCATTCTATATGCCTTTGTTTTCGCCGTCCTATAATGTACAATTTATAAGAAAATATCAGTTCAGCAGGTTCACTGTTCACATTGTACATAAAGCTGCTAGTTGTATTGTTATATGAAATATCTATACCTCCTTGTCGTTTGATGTTTTTTAACCTTTAAAAGGGAAATGCATCTTCATTAAAGGATACTAATTAGTATTATTAATTATAAACTAAACATTGAAAGTGACTAAAAAAAATCTGTAAAAGTAATCAATCATTTGTGAGATACATTATGATCATTTAAGGACAACTTTTCATATTTTAATGGTCACATTCTCAAATGAATATAGTTTTGAAAGGACAGACATTACTCTGTACAAAGAACGTTTCTTTGTTGTATATAAATATATATACTTCAATCACAGATGTTTAGTTTCTCTCGAAACTCATTTTAACATAGAGTGTGATATTTTGTTTACATTATTATATATTTTATTTTTGTTTATTTATTTATATGTAATTAATATGTTTATTAAACACCTTTTAAATGTGTTGTTGAGGATTGAAATAAAAGTGTAATTTATAATTTATGTTTCCAGTCACCATAAAGAATTTAGATGATGTTTATAAAAAGTAAGGGACAAATGTTTCATTTACGCGACAAGCATATCAAAAGGGTTTTTCTCAACACAATGTAAATATATATTCAACTACACGCTATGACAAGCTAGATTGGTGTTTTCGTACACGTACATAAATCGCTTCAATTCTTCTGCAGTGCAAACACTTCATGAAAGAATAAAACATTAATTCTTCCCAAAGTCCACTTTTCTACAACCGTAGTTCTTTTTAAAAACTGGCGGCTGTTTAACTTTAGACATCCGGGTAGTCGTTATTGATGTAAATGAAGCGAAAGAAGCGTAAATTCGCGAAATAGACAGTGAGACTGGCAGGAAAATTCAACATTTGTCTCGTAAACGATGACTCGTAAATGACGCGTTTCTTTTAATATAAATATTTTAATACCTGAACTGTTTGTTTGAAAAGTAAGTATTCAAGCAAATCTAAAATTTATTTGAAACATGGCCACGAGTACATAGAACGGATTTAAGCCTATTATTACATTATATCGCTCATGCTGAAATTATGTCAGAAAGCATAAGGAAAGCCCCGTAAATGATACATCTAAAATTACGGTTGCCTTTACATATAAACCCTTGCATCGTGTTTTAACGTGAGTAAATCACATGAAATAAGTAATGTTATCAAGTTGTTTATCATATTAGCTCTCTGATTTCCTGTATTAAGTCGGCAATTTCTATGTGCTGCTTTATTAAGTACACTGTAGCAGTTTAGACTTGTAAATGATATGTAGTTTGCGGACATGCATACACTGAAAACAATGAGATGAAGATAATTTTTGTTCTTTAACGTTCACTATTTATACATAACTATGGCATGTCATCTACGTAATTTGGGTAGAACATGCCATTAATTATTATGTTAGGTGGTAAAAAAAATCAGGCCTTTTTCACTTTGTTCTGATTGCGGACCCCTGGTTTTTCCTACCTATGTGCTAGAAAAGTGAATTTTATTCACAATTTTATTTTTGGATAATACATTTTAAAATTTTGCTTTTTCAGAGACATATTGATGAAGTTAAAGGAAACTATTCAAACACTCCATGTTTCCATGCCTTTAATATAGAGTTTTAAAGACCTCGGACAGCAAGTGACCTATCGCCACTTGTCAAACATGCTGATCCATTAACCAATCAGCGAACGTAAATTAGACACACCTCAAGGCATTGTTTTCGTCCGCCATTTTCCTCCGACAAGCTGCCTGTGGCAATAATGAATTGATTATGATAAGTATTTACAAATTTTGCAATGATTTGTTTATTTCTCGATCGATAAGGGTGAAAAGAAGTCAGTGGGAGCCTTGTAATTCTTACAGTCGATATCCAGATCGTCTAAATAGAGGAATTAGATTTATCCCTTTCCCGAAACATAGACAAAACTTCGATGAATAAAGACTATTTTGTGGTCACGTGTACGATCAGCAGAATATGGAAATAACTGATGACAATAACAACATGTTTGTTTGCGTAAAAGTATGTAGAAAAGCATGTCCTGTTGATGGTTTGAAGAAAAAAAAAAAAAAAGAAATTGAAATTGAAAATATATGCATATATAAATGTTTCTAGAATATGAGTGGAGAACCCCCTAAATTTTGGGCTTTGATATATATTATTTTCTTGTATAGGAAGTAGTGAACCCCAGACTGCATAATTGAAAGTTTGAAAATTTAGACTTTAATGTTGGCTTGACTTACAAATAATGATTTATAGTCTCGATCTTTCAGACACTTTACTTTCTCATTGGGCTGAAGGAGGGGTGGGGATACAAAAATGTAATAATAGAGAAATACAAAACTAATGGTTTCAGATAATTATCATCCAATATATTAAGCATTTACATGTTTCCATCAACAGTCATCATTGATCAAAATACCATCTGATGAACAGTAGAACTTAAAATTATTATGGACAACAGTATACTTCTAAACAGTAATTATTTAGGATTTTGTTATTAATTTTTAATTCATTTACTACCACGGCAGCATAAACATAAGCCAGATAAGATTAATAAGGATAAGATTATATACTAAATACATTAGCATTTTTGGGAGCAAATTTCCTTTTACATTAATAATTTCTCCAACATTTAAAATTGATTTTATTACTTACTGAAATAAAATACTTAGGTTATTACTGTATGAACTTTAACTACAAATATAAATATTGTCTAATGCAGCATAATTTATGCAACTTTGTAATTTTACATTTTTAGAAATAATACAAATCATTTTTAATAAATCTATCACTTAAACTGAAACATATTTCTTTGCCCAATACTGCTTGTTTGTCGAAGGTAAACAGGTAGTCATGTCACGTGATTTGGTAGG
>JAECUM010035868.1:0-34211 GCA_016617855.1 Megalonaias nervosa
AATTTCTTTGAGAGAGAGAGAGAGAGAGAGAGAGAGAGAGAGAGAGAGAGAGAGAGAATAGATTTGACATGCTGTTGAAAGTCTCCTGATTAATAAAATCTTGAACGATTGGAAGATTTGCTGTGTTTTTTCTATTTCTCCTTTTGACTGGCATCTTACCTTGTTTTAATCTGTTTTCACTGACTATACTATGCCTGTTTTTTTACCAGTGTAAACATTTTCTTACTTACTAATTATGAGACGAATCAAATGATGAACATGGAATGACATGATAAATGTCCATGTCATGACCACACCTCAATATGTAGTGAAATGTAAGCATTTATAATAAATGCCAAAAGATAGAATGCCCGGTATTGTCAATGTTGTATCAGCTTTAATGTCTTTTTTAATGCAGACGAGATGCGATAATACATGGTACTGTTGGAATTAATCAGAAAGTTTCATCACTCTGCTATTTGTATTACATATATTTTCCACTGTATTCATTTTATTATTTTCTTTTTTCTTCTCTCCTATTTTTATTCCATTTAATTTGACAATGTTTGTATTTACTTTCTTTTAGATTCAATTTAGACAGTTGTTTTACTTCTTGACATACAGAATACATATTGAAATGAAATCTCTTATTTATCCAATTAAATTTAAAACTGACTTTCGCTACATTATATAAATTTGTGAATCATTTTGTAATTAACCTTAGTTCCTATTCATGATTAATTCAAGATAGTTTTCTGAATTTATTTATTATTAAATGGAAGATGAATAAGACAAGAAGCGAGATGAATCTAAGGTTAGGAAAATTCATGGAAACGTGCCTTCGCAACAGCCAAGAGTTGAACTCAAGAGAAACGTTGCATAACGTTCACACGAATTCAATACGCTGAAGACTGAACGTTTGGAGAAAGAACAAGAAGAGTTTAAAACATCACAGATGAAAAGAAAGATTACAATTTCCAAAGCTTAATCATAATCTATTATCTGGTATGTGCTTGTGTAGCTGTTTTCTGTGTAAGTTTTTGTTTGGACTGAGAGTAAATTGTATTTACTTCACAAAGTCTTCAAAATCTAGTTAAAAATATATTCAATTTGGATTTTGTCCAGTCTGCAAGGTTAACAATGAACAATAAGCTAAATCACACCAAAACAAAATAAAATAAACTGTCTACATGCAACGCAATGATTTATTTATTTTCAACCCTTAAAGAACAACATTTTACCTATAGAAACACTCCGAGTTAACTAAGTGGTGTTATTAACTCAGTTTGCCATAAATTACTTAAATATTCTCTAACAGTTCCCAATTAATAGAATTTGCTTAAGATGCCATTGGGTCCACCGATAAACGTGGGTGTTGGAGAAGTTATCAAATTAAATATTACAGTGCCGGATTAAACCCTGTGGAGGCCCCTAGGCAGTCGAAATCTCGCCTCCCCCCCCCCCAAATTACCTCCTAGTACGTCAAGATCAAATCCGTTGTCGCGGGGCCCCTAAAAGGCTTGGGACCCATAGGCCGGCGCCTACTCTGCCTATTTGGTAATCCGGCACTGGTCTGTTACACTTGATCGATTAATAACACGAGGACTTTTCAAGACAAAATTGTGAACACATTTGATGCAAACATAAAACCAAAATTACAAAGTAAATTATTTTAATGGTTTTGTTTAATAACTAGAACACCTTTTACCTACAGACACAAATCAACTAAATCAAAAACGATATCAAATTACAGTTCAGCATATAACAATAAACTTTAATTTCTGCCTGCATCATGATTTTGAAATACCGTATTGATTTTTTTTACAGTTGGTCTGTCGATATACATGGATAATGAATGAACTATGAATTTATGTGTCTAGTTTATTTTAGTCAGTTCACAACTGACCACATCATAGCTCATGGGTTATTTTCATTTAAACGTTTTAACTCAATAATTAATTTTTATATAGATATCTTTACCGCTAGATACATAGCCTAGAACCTGCTATGCAGAATAGGTACTAATTTGCCAATGGATTACCTTACTGTGTTGATGAGGAAAACCAAGAGCAATGGCTTTTGGCGCACCGACAGGAAGTGTCCTGTACAAGACCAAGAACAATACTCAAATCGCACCTGTGATTGGGCAGGATAATTTTATATCACTGTATCTGAGTCGGTTTCTGAAGTTGACAGTAGCTCACAGCTGCACTATCGTGGCTACAAAAAGGAAATTTTGTGAATCAGCGAGGTGGCTAGAAAAACTAGGATCAATCCAGGTCAATGATATAGTGAAATTGAAGTATTATATACTAGAAAAGATTATTTGCGTCAAAAGCAAAAGACATGAAATTAAAACAAGAAAACAATCAATTTTTGAAACAATATTTTGTCGACTTATTAAAAAATAGTTTCACTTAGGCTGCAGTTGACTGAGTAGAATACTTTGTAATGGAACGGAAAGTGACATAAGCAATTACTCCGCGCGGTTGGATTATTTACTATAAACAGAAACAAAATCAATGTATCGCTCAGATCCGTTATTAATTAGGCCATTTCATAATAGGAAATTCATTCTAAATCAAATGACTACGAAAATATAGTTTCATCAGGGCCTCCATATGCGCTGAAGTTGGTATACGTTGGATCGGAGATTGAAAGACTAATTCTGCATTTATTTCGATTCATTCTTGAGCAACTATAAATCGATTATTCCTATTCAGTTGCCCTTGCGGCCGTTAATTTATTGAATCAAGGATTTGCCTGACACAGAAAAGTGATTTTCATCACAAACATTTTCAGATTTATTTATTTTTTTTAAATTAGTGATACGTCGAAAGCAACATTCACGCGCTACACGATTTTCTAAAAAAAAAAAAAGAACTTGATGACTAATGGCCTTGTGTAATTGCTTGGAAAATCCAAAAAGGAAATGACAAGAAACGACAAGTATTTCTCCCATCCAGAAAGAATGTTCTTGATCGATGACATTTTCGACCCCTTGGCGTAATTTTCAGTGCCATTTTGATACGCTTACATGACCATGCTGATTATGGTAAAACTGGTACGCTGAGATTTAAATGCCAGGAAGAATTTAAGCTTTGTGATAAGTTATTTGATGTAAAAAGAGCTTTGAATCAGCATCATATTGGTGTTTATTTCAAATCAAGATCTAAACGAATCATGACAGTTGAATGCCCTATAAAACAGCAATTAATTAAGAATTTACTACGTCGTAAAAGGAGAAAATAGAACAGAAAACGGTTCAACATGGAGAATTTACCGATCATCAGAACTGAGGAAATAATTTCCTAAATCAGAAAGTGAACCAATCGATACATATAATTTGATCGCCAGTGTATTAGGAGCGATCTTGCTTGCTGAATTAAAGGAATAACGCGTAATTGACGATAAAATCTATTTGCGTGAGAATTTATTCTGAGACAAAATTAAGCAATCTATATTTCCATTGTTCAGTCCTTTGCTGCTTTTTCAAGGTTGCTATCAGACCATTAATATAATCTGTTGTGTACACGATCTGAAATCCCAAGTTTCAAAGAGTGACTCAGTTAGTTACAAACGAGAAACCAATCTACCTATATATATATATATATATATATATATATATATATATATATATATATAGATATAGATATAGATATTATGTATAAACAACTACTCACATAAATGCCACATTGCTGCAGAAATGAAAATGAAGCATGGGTGGTGTAACTTGTACTTTAATAAGTACATCATTTGTTATGATTTCCTCCATCTGATACACCTAAAGAAGAGATGCTTGGAGCTGATTTAATATTATGTGGATTGTTATTCCAAACAAGCGCACCTGAAGATTGAAAGCTTTATTTTTAATAGCTCCTTTTTTATTTGGGTATTTTGAAATTTTGCCGTTTTAATAATCTAAAATAATCATTCAGCTATTCTTCTGAATGTGAATAATGATGTGGGCGTAATGGGATCTAACAGGAATTAACATTACGCTAATTGGACCTTTATTGGTTCTAACGGGAATGTAACATTAGACCGATATCTAATTGGAATTAAACTTTAGTTCATAAGTTTAACATGGTACGAGATCATAATTGTAATTTCTCAGCAGAGCCCATAAAACTTCTTACAAGGTTTAACATGATGGATCTTTATGGGGTCGAACGGGAAATTAAAATCACGCAGTGTGCCTCTGTGTGGTCTAATGTAAATTTAACATTATGCCGTTAGCAAATGGTCTCTATGGGGGTTTAATGGTTACTTTACATTGCTCCATGTTAAGACTACACCGAACAGCCTTGCACCCACTCAGCTACTATAAAATACCCCATCACTCAGCATTTGCTATTTACTATGGAACACCATTTTGGAGTGTCTACTACCCAATTACGAAATATCCAATACCCAGTTTTATCCTATCAAACACCCAAGATTACTGTCCAGCAAGACGTTGTAGTGACCAACACCCAGTAATCTACTATGTAACACCCCACACATACAATTCAACAGGCTGCCGAAGTGACCAACACCCGCACTTACTAACCTTGTGTAGGTTTTGAAAGAAGGAGGATAAAATTACAGACATAGGCAGAAAAAATATTTATATTCCATTACACATGGAGTGTAAGGATACAAAAGAGTAAAAGTACTAATACCTAATCATACATACTATCACACACAGTGGTAGGACCGTTCACGCACACTATACTTAAAAACATACCGTCATAATTTGGTGTTGTTTTAGTTTAATGTAGACTACACAAGCAAATACAAACGTACACTACTGTTTAAACGAATAAATAGTATCTCTTAACTGAGTGATCTGAATAGTCCCGAAATGGGTCGCTTGTGTGGTTAATTCAAAACGGTTAACACAACTGCACATTTACTGTCCTATCTCAAGTGGCTCCAAGGACTGATTCTTTGTTGGATTTCTTCTTCCTTGGCACGTTATCTCAACTAAACTACTTGCCATTTAGCGTTGAGGAGTGATTACTTCCCTTTCCTTTTTCTGTCTCTTTCGCTACTTTGCCTGATTTGCCGACATTCTATTAATCTTCTCCGTTTAAGCCTTTAATCTTCCAGTTCGCAAAGAAATCATTTACCTCTCGGTATATCAAGATGGGTAGTCCCTCATCTGGTCCAAGAACCGCTATGTTTTTCAAACAAAATTATGGCTTCACACAGTTTGCCAATCTGGCATTGCTGACTGCTCATATTCGACAAGGACTGGCAAGATCGATTGATTGATCTTGAATCAGAATTGCATATCGGTAATTTGATCATACGCGAAAACTTATTTTGTGTTATTCTACAACCAATATCCGTTCAAGGCCAAGTTGGAAACGCATATCTGTAGTCGCAAAGCGGCAGCGTATTCATGAGTGCAAACGCCATTGATGTACTTTAAGTCATATTTTGCCCAGTTGTCTTAGACGGGTTGTCGATATCGTACATTTGTGAATTAGCCACATATTTTAATTCTAATAATCTATCTATTGAAAATTTACTTAGTTCAATCAATTTTGTTAATTAGTGCACATAATGTATTTAATGGTTCCGAAAATGTAAACCAATCCGAGGGAACATGTTACCCTGATATAATTTGGTGATCTTATATATTATTTCCGCAAAACCGTGGTTGTGTTTTGGACGTTGGCTTGAGAAAAAGTCAAATTTATAATTTAAAAGATTGTGATTGAAAGGAGTTTCAGAAGTAAAATGGAAAAATCCATACATTCATCCATTTTAAAGCAGCCTGCAGCGGGTGGGTTTGGTGGGACGAAGAGGGTCAGCATATCACTACCGTCTTCCAGTTTTCCTGGCCGGGTTTCTCTGCTCATATATCATCACCCTGCCGCTGTGCACTGGTGGCTTCCATTGGGTGTGAGCTTAGTGGTACGATAATCAACACCTCACGTTTGCCAGGGTTCGTCTCAACACATGTCATCCTGCCGCTGTGCTCTCCTGCTAGCTTGCTATTGCTGCTCCAAGTAGAAGGCGTTGGTAGGCGAGTAGGTAGGCGAGTAGGTAGGCTATTTTCTGCACTGGGTTGATTCGTGTACTTCAGTTCGACCTCTTACTCCCACATTATTGTAGACCGCTCTTTCAACTGCACAAAAAAAAAACCCGTGGCATCGGCAGGCCGCCTAATTTCCTCCTCATTTACAGCCGCTCGGCTCTCGCGATCGTCTGCCTTCGATGGCTGGCGTCAGACTGAGTAGAATTTAATGAAATGGATGGCTACGAAATTGCAAGATTGTCGAACGCAAGGCTTTATATAACAGTAATGCGGACAGTAAGAAAAAGGTCCCTCAAATTGGAGATACGGCCTTGCAAACACCCCCATGTGTATTACACAGAGAAAATAGGATATAAGTTAGGAGGAATCATGAAGACCTAAAGAAACACTCATTGTTAGACAAGTTAAAATAATGTGAAAACAAGAGAAGAAAAAGGACTTTAAAGCAATAGTGACACACTTCGATCTATTATCACACACAGTGCTTACGCACACACACTATACTCACAAGCATAATAACACTTTGATGGTTAAAGTCTGAATTGTAAAAGACATAGAAAACATTAAAAAACAGTCAATACTTTGGCAATGATTGAGTAGAATCTTTTTTATCTAACAGGTTTAGGTGGTCCTGAAAAGGTGTCATTTGGCATCGATGCACGCAACGTTTCTGAGGTTAAGAAAAAAAAAAATATATATATATATATATATATATATATATATATATATATATATATATATATATATATATATATATATATATCCATCCGTTATCCATCCATTATGTTTACAAAACCGCATTTCTTGGGGGGGGGGGGCAGAGGGGGGCGACGTTTCCAAAGAAATCACTTCTTTTGGGAATCCACAAGACTGCGTTGATGACGAAAAATATACATAATAATATCCTCACACTATGGAATTTGATACTTGTAATTTCACATTGATGAATTTAATGGATGCCTCAATTCTACTCACAAAGAAATACCGTTTACCAGAGGCGGTAATTCATAGAAATCAACACATTCCACACCGTTCTCGTTGGGAATGTAGCCGGCTACCCTGGGAGTTCCTGGGCGATGATTGTCGTCCGATTCGATGACAGAAGTTCAAACATATTCAGGTCACAATATATCAAAGGTTTATTTTCCAAGGGTCCTGCAGTATCATTGGAAGAACTATTACTGGCGTTGCCGAGGCTACCGTTGTTGTTACTGTCGCTATATTTCAATGAAAGATCCGGAAGATATCCAGTATAGTCAACATTTGTTTTATCTTCTTGTTGCAAGCTCTGATTTCCAACCGGTACTCTAACGACACAATGCACCATGAAGATCTGACTGAAAATGACGATTTGATTTTAAGGTAAACCATCTCTACACCACACCCACTGTAGATGTGTTTATAGTTCGTTGAGAAATGAACACTGTGAAGTTGATACAGTGTTTAGCGACACTTCCACTTCTCTTTATAGTCTATGACTTGTGGTGCTGCAGTCGAAGATTGAAACTGGATGGATATTCTTTCCAACGGACTTTGATTTCTTCTATACCATAATTTTTCTTCTACTTTACGCGTTCTTGGATTGAGAATGATTTTTATTTCGTACAAACGGCCCTTCCTTCTTCATCTCTTGCTGTAACTCGGACAAATACAAAGTTCCTTTTAACACTACTCCTCTCATATCTTCCAATTCATAGACAGGGTTTCACTTCCACTCACTTGTCATGTGGCACAAAACAATTGTCTTCAGTTGGGTAAATAGCTTTTGTCCAAAGTGAGTTGTGTTTTTTCAATGCGAACTAACTCTCTTGTGTTTAACACTTCTTTCTTTTTCTGGTCTTTGGTATTCCAAACAATCGATCAAACACAGTCACTCGCTTTAATTTGTCAGTTCTTCTGGACCACATCTAAAGCTACGTTGGATGGTGTGATTGCTTGTAAGCGTTCACCAGACATGGTACAAGATCGATGTATTTAACAGTATAGTAAAGTATAGCATATTTACTCATACGTTTTTTTTTTCTTCAGGTTATTTGAAATCCTGCCAGGACACTGGTTTTAACTTAAGGATTTTCAGTGGTGAAAACATTAGAATGTATTTTAAATTCTGTTTGAAAAGTGTGGTTAATATCTTCAGTGCCGTTGTCTGTTTGTCATAGTAAAGGTTATCAACCACTTTGTTTCAAGACCAGTTTTAAACCTCGCGCTAACTGTGATCTTGTTTTAGAAGACAAAGGACCTACCAAGGACGATTTTGGAAGCAGATAGATTGCATAAAATAAATATTTGTAACCTCGTTATTTTTCTTTATTTTTTAAAATTTTGTTTTTCACTTCTATTTTCCATTCCTTCTTTTGTTCTTCTATTCAGGTGGTTGGGCCCAGGTTTTCGTTTATTCTTTTCTTGTAGCTGGGGACGGTGTCAACAAGGCTGCCACATTAAGGGGGAGAGGTGGAGGAGCAGACAGAATTTGAAACTCTTCTGTTGTCCCTTTCTCTTCTTCCATTCCTATAGTCGTGTTTGTAGTGATCTTTGTAGCTTTTTGTTTTCTTCGGTGGTCATGATATTCTTGAAATATCTCATAGCAGATTTAGACGTCTAGTCTAATCCTTTCTGACGATAGCCAGGTAAAGCGATAGCAAACATGTATTCTTCTTTGATTTGGGGTTTTCTATGAGATAGTGATATCCAGAGTGGTTTGTGAGTGTGTGAATGAGATCCCAAAATATACACACGAACGGCATCACAATTGATTGTACAGTGGCAAGGTAATCATTACAATGGTAGCAAGTCACAGACTCATCGTGTTTCTCTGACGAATTCATTATTCTCAGTGAGCGTCTGTACTCAAAATGATATTTCTGCTGGGAACTCTTGTCTTTTTATACTGGAAAAATGTGTGCCGGTTAGGTAGCGTGTTGTGACCAGGAGGTCACGCTCATTTCTGGTAGAAAACCTTTTCCAAGGGTCAATGACGATCTCATGATTTGATAAACGTACACGTGTGAGAGTATCGACCGTTTTGACAAGCGTCTTAATGTTGGATTGGCTATAAGACTTCTTGTAAGACGTCAAAATTTACCACTTTACCTGAAGATTAGTGGAGTTTAAGTTCTTTGTATCGGATATGAAGTTACCGTGCTGGTAGTCATAATAGTCAGGTCCACCACTAGTAAACCTCAGATAGGATCTTAGGGATGCTCATCGTTCCACGCTCCAGAACGTTCGTCTTCGATGTGTCTATGTTAGTACATCCAGTTCGATCGATGCGATATAATGATTGGTGTCAAAGTAAAGGATTCGATTTCCTAACGTTTCCAAAATAGAATATAATTTTAAACGGGCACTGACTGTCACCTAAGCAGCGATGAAAACATCACCAAACTCGTCCAGGGGTTGGCTGGATGGGTGTTGAACATACTCTCTTATTTCGTCGTAATTCACCAAGCTCAAATCTTCACGTATGATTTTCCACGTGTAAAATTAGTTTTCTCTTATTGTCGATGAGTTTAAAGTCTTGACTTGGATCTACCAAGGATACGGTCTTTGGCATTATAGGAGCCATTTATTCCAGAAACAATTAGCAAATGTACATGTTCCTTCGTTCTGTTCCACATATGCCAAGGTGATACCTTCTGGGAATCGGAACCGTTTTTGAATTAATCTGTCTTTTAGAATGTGACGCCAAGAAGGATAGCCGCTGGTATCTTGTTTCAAATTCAGAAATGTGAGTTCAGAAATGTGTGTTGACGTTACATATAAAATTCCCAGGACTCAAATCGTTCTCCTGCTAGTATTATTCTGTGGTGTGGTAGTACCACTTTTCGTACACTTTTAACGATTGGTATCCAATATTGACAGCGTGAAACAATTCGACACACACGTACGTTCCTATCAATACCCGTTCTTGGTCATCGTGGCGACAAGGCTGGTGTTGAATATACGTTTCAGCAAACGTATGACATAAAACAAAACATCAGTTTTATATGACACTAATGAGGTAAGAAAGGATGGCACAAATTCATCAGTGGAAAAATTTTATATTGGAACAAAACTTCGTATTGGCGAATGTACTTCAAGTCGATGTATTCTGTCAAATTTTTGAGGAATCGACCATATTTTCGCACTCAAAGATGCAACGATTCTCCTTGGCATTCGTCAATTTTGCACAGAAAGCGTGTAACATTGGTCCGTCCTCCAAATAGACTATTGCGTCGGTTTAAAGGTTCGATGTCCACGACATAGTAATCTTGCACGATGTGTCGAAATTCTGAATGTGTATTTGAAATGTCGATCGTAGTCTTGTTCCCACATTTATATCACTTGGTATCACTGAGTTTCCCAACTCTAGTGTCGTATGGTCTTTATGTCGTACAACTCTTTCATGGTCGACTCTGAGAAAGGATTGTTCAGAGCTCGTTCAGGAAATCAGGTGAAGCATCTATAAACACAATATCATTGAAATTCGTGCGCTATCTAAATCCCAACCATTCATGGAATAAGATCCTATCGTCTTCTCTCCATCGTTTCTAGCATTTAGTATCCACTTGTTTTGAGTAAATAGTGTCTATAAGCACTTCGATCACTGTGTGTGTAGTATGTTTGTATACGTGTTGGTACTCCTACCCTTTTACCTCCTTACACTCCATGTGTGATCTTATATAAATATGTTTGTGCTTATGTGTTTGATCTCATCATTCTTATTTAACATCCTACCCTTGGTTAGCATGTGTGGTGTTGGTCACAGTATGTGCAGAGTGCTGAATAGTAGATAACTGGTTAGTGGTAGCTACAACCGCTTGTTGGATAGTAAAGCATGGGTGTTGGATAGTATATAAGTAGGTGCTAGATGGCAGATAACCAGGCATTGGCCACTAGTACGTGTTGGGTGCTGGATAGTATGTCGTAGGATATCGAATAGCTGATGAGTGGGTGTTGATCACACCAACGGCATATTGGTTAGTAGGTGTACCTTTACGTGGACTAATGTTAAATTCCCGTTAGAATCCATCAACGCCCATTTGACATAGTTTTATGGCGTCAAATGGAGGATTCATGTTAAATTTCCATTAGACGCCATACAGGCCAATTTGATAATGGTCTAATGTTAACTTCCTGTTAGATCCCATAGAAGCTTGTCATGTTAAACCTAGGGACTAGTTGTATAGGTTGTACTGAGAAATAACATGATGAGCCCATATCATGTTAAACGTGTGGACTAATGTTAAATTCCCATTAGATAACGTTCTCATATTAAATTCATTTTAGAACCCATGCAGGCACCAGGCGTAATGTTAATTCCCTGTTTCGTGGTGTTGGTGGTTATCGTTAACTTGAGGATGATCGACCACGGTGTTATTGCACAGATCGAGTGCATAATAAAAATATGAAATTAATGGATAGAGATATGCGATCCAGACACATCTGGCGTAATGTTAATTCCCCTTAGACCCAATATTGCCCACATTACTATTAATGTATTCTTTTGTAGAATTTTCCAAACGGTAAAAAAAAAAGATAATGCGAATTTAATGCCGAGTTATTAACAAAATCTGATGATATTGAATTGAATAAAAGAGTTAATAGCTGATAATGTTGAATTATATTAAACATGGATTAAATAGATGGGACCCAACTTAAGCTGTCGTCACCCACCCTCTTTTGACACGATAAGACTAGTCTGTTGAGAAGCTAATCTAGAAATTGTAACAATTTACAGAAAATTTAACAAAAATTAAATTAAAATTAAAATATCTGAAATTTTGCAAAGTATTATCTGACAAAATAGATGACGAAACTTTACAAAATTTAGAGGAAAATTAAGGAAGAATGATGAATCAAAGTAATCCAAAAATGAAAATACACAGAAGATATTTTATTAAGATACAAGGTTAGGTGGCACGAGTTGGAAACAAAACAAAAAGTCCAAAATCCTACCTTTGATATCAGTGAATACAACTTGGGACAAGATGCTGCTGCTGATGATGATACTCTTGTTGTTTTGATGGATCTCATCGTTCCCGCGAGGTAACTATGAATACTTCGAAATAAATGTTTTTAATATCTGGACTAAAACATAGCATAACAAAACAAAGGTTATTTGCATTCAGATGAAAAAGATAGATCCAAACATTGGCCTAAATTTGCCTGTTTTCAGCTTTAACCTCTATGCCATTCATTTTTTATCGGATTGCCAACAAGTAATTGAAATCAGTTAAACAATCAAATTATTGACATCAAAACGAATACGAAGAAACTGGAATGAAATTAATCAGTATCTACGTTATCTGCATAGCAAGGACTACAACAGTAACTGTATTATTTTCGACCTGATTGAAGCAAGAGCAAATCAGTTATTACATCGGTGTTAAGCGAAGTTACGATTTAATAAGGCCTAGTGGAAAATGGTCATTGGCCACTGAGCGTTTAACTGTCAAAACAGTTATTTGTCATTTGTGTCTATACTGTTAAAAATACCATCCCTTTAAAATTAGGATGAGTCCACTTCGCATCCAAGTGTGACCTCATAAATATGTACATACATGTACAATTATTTACTGATCGAAAGCGGGAACAGACATGCTTAAAATACATTTCCGCTCCACTTCTGAACTGATCATGCGGTACAGACAGTACCTGAGTTGTTTCAAAGGCAAAACGACTCTGGGCAGAAAATTTCTAAGATGATAAATGTTATCATCTTTTTCATGCACAATTTTCCATGCTTCGAGAACTTTTTCTTTCTTCAAATATAGACTTAAATCGTGGGTAGAAATTTTGCGTAATAAAAAAGCAGTTATATTCTTGATTTTTATGACCTCTGCTTTATGTAACATGCGAGCAAAACATCAGCAAGATCAAGGGATCTAACTCACCTAGACAAAGCTTCGTATATACCTTATCTTTATAGTTCTAAAGAATGCAAGGGAGTGTATTTCTACCCAAATCTGATGCCGCAACAAACTGCCTGATACAAAAATTTATTGTAAAAAATAAGTTCACAATTGAAGACAAAAAGGTCAATTTTGGGGAAAGCTATAATACACCAAAAACATTAAAATATTCACCTGACTTGACAAGTCAATGGAAGATCATAACAAAAGAGGTTCTGCCCAAGCCTAAATTTACAAATGTATTTGTGACGTCTGAAGGTCATTTGTGACACACATAAATGTGCATGGTGAAAATACTTGTCCTTTCCTTATGCGACAAGTTAAAAAAAAACGTGTACTAAATCGTGTGATGCAGTTGCTATCCAGACCGTTTTGGAGATTTTCTACCTTCTCTTGAACAAAAACGTGTCTATTGCAATGGGTGGATGGCTATCTCTTCTTCCTAACCCAATGTTACTATTTCAGTGGTTATATACTGTGAAGTAATCGGAGATGTCTACATAGCTCATTTCAATTTTCAAGAACAACACAAGCCTGAAACATCTAATTCACAAATATATCCATATATTTAATCAATAAACATAAATAGCTGGAAAAGCAACACGATATCCTTAAATAAAAAAAATTAACTGGAACAATTTACGAAACTATACCCTGCAACCCAAGCATACGACCACATTCTTACCACGTGACGTTTTGTCATTATGGTACTGATAATGCCTGTAGCTCGGTACTGTAGAAATTGTATTCGTGTACATGAACTGTAAATGCCTTTGTTTCGTTGTTAGTAAGTGAAGTTAATAGTACATCACTGTAAAACTATATTTAGTGAATTGGGTAGCCTGAAGTTTCAAAGTTGTTATAATTTGCGTCTTGTCCCGTATTATTTCACTTAACTCGTTCATTAACTGAGGAAACTAAAATCATCATGGCCTCAGTTATTTATATTGTGGTCCCAAATTTTGAATTATTCAACTGCTTTCGCCAGTTTGTTTACAAATTATTTCTTTTCTTAAACTTAAAATAGTAACCAAATTTAAATAAGTAGCAAATTAAACAATTAATTATAATATTTAATTGAAGACAAAGCAAAAGTATGCTAAGTACCCCGATGAATGTCAAAGTTTTTAAGAACTGGCGACGTCAAAGATATAAACACTATCGCGTATCAAAGTTAAGTTCATTCATAGCATTGTTGGGAATCGCAAGTTGTATGTAACTAAAGAAGGAAATTAATAATGATGTAATTATCATCATGAATGAAATTCAGTATGTATTGATATTTTCAATATAAATGAGGTTTTCTTGCAACTAAAATTCCAAAGCAAGAAAATAAAGAATTTCCGGTGATGTTAATACTTGTGTCCCAAACATTTATATGATCCTTTATCTTTTCTAATTTATTTGTTTTTGGAACTCATACTTTGTCTTTTCTAATTAAATTGTTCTTGGAACTCATACTTTGTCTTTTCTAATTTAATTGTTCTTGGAAGTCATTAATTGAATATCTAATCATAAAGATCATGATTAACTTCCCCAAAAGTGTTTGTGTGATACAAGCCAAAATTTGAAAGATTTTTTCAAATATACAGTTTTCTAATAAACGCATTACCTTTCTAAATTTGTTCAAATTTATTTTTTACCTTTTTTACCGTTAGTTAGCACTGTATAATCACTTTTATACTGAAGTGCCGTAAAATACATACATACATACATACATACATACATACATACATACATACATACATGCCACTCTTCATTTTGAGAAGTAATGTAGCTGCCAATTGGTTTTGCAAATTATTTGCCCTGTTTAAGGCAGTGCTGAACAAACTGTATTGGGCGAAGCAACTTACGATGCATCTATCAACAACAGCTCTGGTTTATCAATAATGTTACATCCTCATCTTTCAGTCACGTTCTCCTAACTTCAGTGGATCGAGATGAGTGTGAAACGTATATTCCGAGAAACTGTCTTAGATTTGCAGGAAATGAACAGGTGATATCTCCTTGAACGTGACAAAGGTTGGTGTTGAACGTCATCAATTACATTTATCCGTCATAACGTACTATCATAATCAGTCGCTTACCGTGCGTTTAATTGATAACCTGCTCACACTGTTTTATAAAGTACGTTGTAATTGGTAGTTTCATATTCTTCTCGCATCACATCAATATCAAATTCTGTGAATTAGAAGCAGATGGCAGATGATCACTGTTTCGAGGCGCTGATCAGTGTTATTCTCAGATTAATGACTTGGTTTAATCCAAAGCAGAAATTTTCAAATATTAACGTAATGGTATCTTCTGCATTCAAGGCAATCAAATGTTTGAATCAAGCAAATAGAATGAACGTTGGTTGTTATGGCAGACACACACATCATGTCGTCTGCTCGCAAGAAAACATACTATCAAACGTAAAAGCGTTAGAAAAGCATTTCTATTGTCTTTTTTTGTATTTATTTATTTCTGGTTTTGTTTTTGTTTTTTGGGATATTTTGTTGCTCTTGTTGTTTTGTATAATTAGCGTTTTTGCTTATTGTTTTTAGTGCAAGTTTTGTTTCGTTTTAAAATTGTTATCATGGATATAAATCTAAGTATGAAAACAAAGCCAAATGATTTTAACTTTAATAAAATGTGTTTTCCAACAACTCAACTATTTTCAAGCCCATTCCTTCGACCTTGTAAAATCCCTTTTAGGGACGAGTGCCGTTGCTCGCGGTATGGTTTAGTTTCCCGCTTGAAACGAATTATAATAAGAACTCTATAACCATTTCGATCATATCTAAAGGAGTTTATTTCATATCCTTGTGTATTCGCACATATAATATGGGATCCAGGGTTTATAACATATACCTTTTAATAGAACTGTTTGTGAATTTTGTTTCGCGTTAATTTCTGCTTGCCTGGCTGAATGGACTGGAAGGCTGATGAACAAGTGTTAGTCAGTTGATGCCGTTACTCGAGACACATATATTGATCAATAAAACTGAAAAAAGACGGGAAACGAAAACACATGCATAACAAAAAGAGCAATTATTCAGTACATTAGTAATGTGCATCATCCATCATTATCACATGCTATAAGAGTCGCATTAATAAGTTTATGACACATGAAATATGCAGAAATTTGAGAATATTACAATGATGCATTAGGTAAGAAGCATGTTGAGAACTTTACAATGATGCATGAGATTTGAAGCATGTTGAGAATATTACAAAGATGCATGACACATGAAGCATGCTGAGAATATTACAATCATTCATGAGATATAAAGCATGTTGAAAACATTACAATCATTCATGACATATGAAGCATGTTGGGAACATTACAAAGATGCATGAGGTATGAAGCATGTTGAAAATATTACAATCATTCATGAGATATGAAGCATATTGAGAACATTACAAAGATGCATGAGATATGATGTATGTTGAGAATATTACAAAAATGCATGAGGTATGAAGCATGTTGAGAATATTAGTCATCCATATGATACGAAATATGTTGAGAACATTACAATGATGCATGAGGTATGAAGCATGTTGAGAACATTACAATGATGCGTGAGATATGAAGTATGTTCATAACTTTACAATCATGCATGAGATACGAAAGATGTTAAGAACTTCACAATAATACATGAGATATGAAGCATGTTGGGAACATACAAAGATGCGTGAGATATTAAGATGCATGAGAATATTGTAATTATGCATGAGATATGAAGCATGTTGAGAACATTACAATGATGCATGAGATATGAAGCATGTTGAGAACATTACAAAGATGCATTAGATATGAAGCATATTGAGAACATTACAATCATGCATGAGATATGAAGCATGTTGAGAACTTTACAATCATTCATGAGATGAAGCATGTTGAGAACATTACAATCATGCATGAGATATGAAGCATGTTGAGAACATTACAATCATTCATGAGATGAAGCATGTTGAGAATATTACAATCATGCATGAGATTGAAGCATGTTGAGAACATTACAATCATGCATGATATACAAAACATGTTGAGAACATTGCAATGATGCGTGAGCGATGAAGTATGTTGAGAACTTAACAATCATGCATGAGAAATGAAGCATGTTGAGAACATTACAATCATGCATGAGGTATGGAGCATGTTGATTACATTGCAACCATGCATGAGGTATGAGGCATGTTGAGAACTTTACAATGATGCGTTAGATATGAAGTGTGTTGAGAACATTACAATGATGCGTTAGATATGAAGTATGTTGAAAATTTTGCAATCATGCATGAGGTATGAAGCATACTGAGAACATTACAAAGATGCATGAGGTATGAAGCATGTTGAGAACATTACAATGATGCATCCGGTTTGAAGCATGTTGAGAATATTACAATGATGCATGAGGTATGAAGCATGTTGAGAATATTACAAAGATGCATGAGATATGAAGCATGTTGAGAACATTACAAAGATGCATGAGGTATGAAGCATGTTGAGAACATTACAATCATGCATGAGATATGAAGCAAGAGGAGAACTTTACATTGATGCATGAGATATTAGGCATGTTGAGAGCATTACAAATTTGGTTATTAATAAAATGACAATATTCAATAAATGCAATAAAATTTCTGTCCATGTGGATAAAGATTTACAGACCTGGTTCTCGACTAACTGCTTCCCGAGAGATCCACCAACCTAATGAAACATAAATGTGTCTATAACATAATGCTTGAGGAGCAATATCTGTAAAGCCGCGAAGCGTTTGTAAGATACAATTACATCCAAAAAGCAGTAAATTTTCGTTACGTTTGCGACTTAATAATTTATTTCTAACTCTCTCGGTTTATATTAGTGGATTCACCATGAACACGTTCACTTTATACAAGCGTAGGCGACTAAGCATAAATTTACAATTTTAGTTCAATGGTAGCCCTTTGTGATTTTCTGCACTGAAAAGCATTCGAAGACATGTCGGTTCAGATTTTAGGAAAAAATATAACCATGTTGTGAGTAAAATCAGAAAATGCATGCCGAGATAAACAAGATTTGTTAGTAGCATGGTTTCTCTCAGCTGGGTAAATAATCCAAATTTGTCATTCTTTACATATTATTTTCCAAGAGACTTCAGTTAGATTTCCCATGGACAGAACTGCAACTGTCACCCGAAAGACTTGAATTCTGAGCTAGAGTAAATAAAATTGTCTCGCATTTTAGCACCGAGATTGTGTCAAAGGTTTCATTTACCAATTAGTCAAAACTATTTCTTCTATGGAAATTTAGTAATATTTTATTCTTAATAAAAGTGACGGCATTATTTTGTTTCCTTCTGCAGTAAATAATCCTTGTGATTCAGCAACAATGCTATTAATAAACAAAAAATTTGATACTGGAAATAGCTTATATCTTTGAAGTCTTCAGTTCTTTAAAAACGTTGTCATGCATCATTATGCTGAACACACCTATATCTTGCGATCGATTGATTGATTAATAGAAGATATTTTCTTTTCTTACGTCAATACCAGATGTATTTCATCGCGAGATAAATAAGTGATATTTTAACGATTGGAGAATGTTGCCGCCTGCTTTGATAACAAGATATGTTTTCGTAATTTGGCCGCTGTCACGTTATTTAAGACTATAACATTAGTTTTTTTAATCTATTTTTGTTCAATTGTTTAAAAATATGAATATAAATGTGAATTGGGTGTTTCAAGCTTGTGTTGTGCCTTAAAATGATATGAGACATGTATGTCTTCCATGGTTACTTCACAGTATCTAGAAACTGACATACCAATCGTGAGTTGAGAAGCAGTGCTAGCCATCCATAGCAGTAGACGCGATTGGTTAATGACAAGTAGAATATCTTAAATGCGGTATGGATGACAACTCTCCTGAATTTCATCACGCTGGTTTTCAAACTTATGACATGCGAACTCGAAAAACGCGTTTGTAAATTTGGGTTTGGGGTGCATAAATTATTTTGCTGTTAGCTTCCATTGAATTGTCAACTCAGATTAATTATATTCTAATATTTTCATTTATTACAGCTGTCTGAAGCACGGACCTTTTTGGCATTACTGGTGTACTGTTTTCTATAATGAATTTTCAATTTAGGCATGCCGATGCCGCATCAGATTTGCGCATATGACAGTCCCTTGCACTGTTTAGAACTATAATAGAAAGGTCCATACAAGATGTGTCTGGATGAATTAGATCTTATGAAATTATCAATGCTTTGATACTGTTTTCCTTATCACAGTGTAATGAAAACCATTAATATAATCGAGTATTTTATATGAAAATTATCTACCCATGATTTTGAGGTCCATATATAAAACTGAGTATGAAGTAGAAGAAAATATATTTTCCAACTTATTTTTGCCCTGCCCACAGTCTACTTGCCTTTGAAAGGACCACTAATTCATGAGCGGAGGTATGAAAACTGATACAGTAAGTGTATTTTGAAAGTTGAAAAACTGACTTACAATAGGAATCAAACAGACTATAACTTACCAATAACTGAGAAACCTGCCTTATTGGAAAATCTAAGTGTAACATGTACATGTACATAGAGGCCACATCACAGCAAAATTCCTTTGTGAATGTTCATTTGCAAGTTGTTGAAAGTATTTTTTTGGGGGGGGTCAAACTTTTTTTATTATAACGGACATCATGACCTAACACGTGCAGCTCGATTCAGGCGCCATTGAATGTACACAGATATGTTAAGCTAAAATTGTTTCCACCGTTAATTACTCAGTGGACAGATTTTGGATGGTATCGGCTGAAAGGACCATTTTTGAAAAGCTGATAACTCAGGACTATCAATAATATATCTTTCTTGTAGGATAAAACTTGTATTATCTGAATTTTTATACTAATCCATTGTATCTTACAATTATGTTTAATTTATGGTTACAACTCACAATTCCCTGTAGGAAATTTGAATTGTCAATAAAGAGCCCTATAATCATGATATGGCCCGTCCGTCATTCTGTACGTCTCTTTTATTTGTAGTCTGAACTATGTGATCATCACATAGTTCATTTTATTTGCAGGTAATTCAAACATATCTAATTGATAGATGTTGTATTTATTTAAAACATTAAGAGATGTATTTTATACATCCCTGCCCAAGATAAAATACCGCATTATTCCCATTCAAAACATTGATAAATGATTTTTTTTTCTATAAACAGATATTTTGAAAAATGGCTTTTAAATACAGTTACAGCCTTGGAGATAAAATCTTATCATGACTTTCTAATGACATGTCTATTGATTTCCGAAACTGAAGTATAGTTTTCCTCAACAGATCATTTTGTCGTGGCAGAAGCTTGAATCCCACGGGCATAAGTAAATAGCCTTTTCTTTCAAGAGGGAAACTAAAAAAGCCACCCATTCATGGTCGAAAACCTTTGGTAACCGACGACCGAACTTAATTGTGAAACAATGCGTATAAGCAAAGCAAATAATTTGAAGACATACGTAAAACAAGTCAAGGTAATGCAGAATTTTAGACTAACATAATTTTAACCTAAAATTCGGTTGCTTCGCAATAATACAGAGGCAATTCAAATTCTGGTGAAACTGATAAACGTTCATAAAGAGGACAAAATATGATAGACTTACCGGGTACAATTAAGAAAATAGCTTGACTTGTGTCTTGTTGCCTCTGTTATATTCAGTATACTTTAATCCACTTTCTGCATTCAAAAAAATTAATGTAGTTTTATTTCGAATATGGTGATCTATACAGTTTCTTTTGTTTTTCAATTTAAGATATCTTTGAAGAAGATAAAATATTCGCAATGCAGGCAACACACGCAGGTATTATATAACATTTTGTTTACACGTCGCTTGGAAAGCATCACCCTTTAAAATCCAATAGTGTTGTGTTACACTATTGACCATAGTGGCAAAAGCTAGTTAAGTGAAACCCAAAGTTTATCACCTTTTAAATCTAGTTTGCAAATTACTTTAAAGGAATCAAATTTTGGATATAAATTTTGTACTCTTTCAAGATAAGCAATTTCTTAAAAAGAAAAGAAACTAAACGCATGGATTCCATTTAGTATGATCATAACAACAACTTGAATAACTGAAAGTTCGTGATGATGGCATGAGCTAGTGCATAACAAACATATAAAGTCATCGATATAAATATCTGTAAAGACATAAATAAGACATATCTTGTGGTAATGGGGCAGGAAACGTGCGGATGGAAATCTGATTCTTGTCCTTTTGTTGTCCTCTCTTGCCTTTAACACAAGACATTAAAGTTAGCAACTAATTCTAAAATGATTTTCATTGCATGAATTTTCTGAAGCTCTTTGGCTGAATAGACTGAATAATTAATGTTTTGAAGACAATGATTCCTGCAGCAGCAGTCTTTATGTGAAATGTTTGACAAGTGATGATAAAAATAGAAATAGAGGCAATAAAGAAGCCCACTCGTCGGGATTAGGAAATTGCCTTTGGAAAGTGATACTGTCATTATCTTTCCTTGGTTAGTTTCAGAATACAAGGGACATCACGACATTATCATTTTAAATCAATACATATTTGTTGGTCTGAGTTTGTTTGTTTGTAGTAGCTTTACGGAACCTCAGTAAGACAGTGATTATAAGGTACCAACTAACAGTAGATGTTCGAAAACTGTAAACATGAATTGCATAGCAACAACCCCCAAGAAGGTAAACCCTTCCAGATAAATGTAAACGTGGAGTACAACAAAATACAATATAAAACACAGAAAATGCTTAAAGTTTGTAAGATCTATATAAAACAGGAAATAAATGTAGTGCATTTAAAATTCTTAAAACATGACTAAAAGTTGTTGTATTAACCACATTTACTAAAAGGTTTATTAATTTCTTAGATGGTACGTCCTCATAAAGTTTCTTACATGATACATCCTCATAGTTTCTTACATGGTACGTCCACATACAGTTTCTTAGACGGTACATCTTCATAGCGTTTCTTAGGTGGTACGTCCTCGTTGAGTTTCTTACATGATACGTCCTCATAGTTTCTTACATGGTACGTCTTCATAGAGTTTCTAACATGGTACGTCCTCGTGGAGTTTCTTTATTTAATTATTTAACGTCAAAATACTTTCGTCTCACAGGCTGGAAACCAATACACTCGACAAGAATGTTTGGTGGTCTGATTTAAGTCAACCTCTAAATAACAAAATATGGAAGAGCCAAGGCCATCCCTCGGCTGTATCATATTCAAACTAATATTTCACTTAGATGCGGGAACATAAAGGAAAATTTCATTTTAAGATATCTTACGTATGAGAAACAAACAAACTGAATCGTTATGTTATGTATTACTTGTAAGTATATCGATCTCAAATAGGCAAACTACTTAATTAATTCGATGCCTCTAAGTCGTATGATTTGTTATTATATATCTATTTAACCTTACTAGGGATCTGTACTTAGATTCTGATAGTAAATTTGTATTTCCGTATCGTACATGCTGAGTGGAACCATTTAAGTGCTTCGCTGAAATCCGTGCGTGGAGTTTGTTTGGTTTTTTTTTGTTTTGTTTTGTTTTTTGTTGTTTTTGTTGTTGGTTTTTTTTGACGCACCTAACGGAGCTGATAAATTCCAACTTGCTTTGAATTCCAATCACACAGCACACTTCTGCAAATCTTTTAAGCGTATTGGGGCTATTTAATAAATACAAAACCACATTGGTGTTTTATTCTAATTAGTAGGATACAGGGGCAGGCTGATGCAGGACTTCAGTCTTCTTGGTACTGATGGTGAGACCGAAGCTTGTGCAGGAGCTGGAGAACTTGTCAACGCTGCGTTGCAGGTCGGCTTCTGAAGTCCTGCATCAGCCTGCCCCTGGAAAGCCCTATGTTGAGCCTAACATCACCGTCAACGGCCAAAAACTCAACGTAGTGAACCGCTTCACCTACCTTGGCAGCACACTGTCACAGAGCGTAACTATTGATGACGAGGTGAACCTCCGCATTGCCAGAGCCAGCGCATCTTTCGGCAGACTGTATACCAATGTCTGGAATAGAAGAGGCATCAGCATCCAGACCAAACTAAAGGTCTACAGGACAGTTGTGCTCCCCACACTACTTTACGCATGCGAAACGTGGACGGTGTACCAACGCCACGCTAGGAAGCTGAACCACTTTCATACAACAAGTCTCAGGAAAATCCAGAACATCAAGTGGCAGGACAAGGTTCCAGACACTGAGGTACTCACCCAAGCTGATATCCCCAGCATCCACACCATCCTGATGCAGTCTCAGCTACGCTGGGCGGGACACGTTGTACGCATGCCAGACCACCGGCTGCCTAAGAGACTCTTCTATGGCGAGGTACAGCAAGGACAGCGATCCCATGGAGGTCAGAAGAAACGCTTCAAAGACAATCTGAAAGCTGCATTGAAAGCGTTCAACATAAAACCTGATTTCTGGGAGCAAGCAGCCAGCGATCGAGTCACATGGCGTTCCTCCGTGCACAAAGGCTCCAAGTTGTGTGAATCTAGCAGGACAGCAGGAGCGGAGCTGAAGAGGCAAGCCAGAAAAGCACGTGCCATCAACCCTCCTGGAGATGTCTCACTCATCCCTTGTCCTTTATGCAAACGAACCTTCCGTGCAAGGATTGGCCTTATCAGCCACCTGCGCACACACAGAACAGAACCAGCCCCTACAACCCTCGGATGACTAGAGTGGTCCTCGTCGACTCGACGGACGAACGAAATAGGATACACCTCCATTGATGTGGTGTACAAATATGTCTCGGAAGGCGAATGTATTCGGAAACCATATCGAACAGGTTATTTTTCACCGACAAAACACGTGTGTATGTTTTAGTGCCTATGAACTTACTGAGATATTCTGATAAAGACCGACTTTCTGGTGACACGTTTGCCTCGATTTGTCTGACAGTTGTGACAAACTGGGAGTTAATATAGTCAATCTTCTTCCTAGCTTTTGGTTATCTTAAATCGTTTCAACGTCAACAATCATTTTCCTACCAACTTTACCTTCTTTGTCTCTCCGTCCTGTTCAGACAAGAGCACAAAGCATTCTTCGCGACTCCATATATCTTTGTAAAGCTAATCCGAGCAGAATAATTAGCACCACAGGACACCTAATGAGAATCAATTGCTGTAAGTAAACCATGCTCGTTGTAATTTACTGGAAGCCTATACAGCAGTCTGTGCCTAGTAGCAGTTACATCTTCATTTTGATCTTTTGCTCTCCATCAATTCTCCGATGCCACCATTGAACTTTTGACCTACTTTTTGGTCTACCAAAAGGAAAGGCTACTCTAGACGAGGCGCTGGACTCATTTAATGAAACCGCAATCAATGGAAATTAAAATTGTTAAACTTCGCCCCAAAATCAATCAACAGAAATTAAAATTGTTGCGTTTCGCCTACTGAAATGTGAATGCGAATTAAATTAGACGAACTGGATTTAAGCTCATGTTACGTCTAATAACTTGTGTTTGATTCCATGGTGCTGAGAAAATCGAGTGATGATAAAAACAGTTTGTTGTGAAAAATATTCAACATCTTAACACGGAAAATCGGGCTTAGAAAAAAACAAATGAAGCGTGCGTCCACTTTGTACAAATCAATTTAATTAATGAAAGATTATGAAATGTTTGGAGGGCTATAGAGGCTTAGCAAGAAATTCTGGGTCCATCCGCAAGAATTAGTTCTGGGACGGCTTTCAAATAATAAAGTGTTTTGATGGGAACTTTTCGGCTTCATGACCCATTCTAATAGGAACGAAGAAAGGCGAAGGAAATATAGTTTCTGTTACAAAATGTGGACGAACTAAAAATAAAACATTGGCATTGATTCTCGCAGTTTTTTATCTTATTTTTTTTAGAAGTATGGCATGCTCTAAATACTGAATATTTCCTCACACAATTTCGAACGTTCGTTTTCTATATGTGGCAAATTAAGCAATAGAATGAAGATATCATGAAGATATAGCTTTTTTTATCTTAAACATCATTTGCAAAATGGAATTGAACTTATGTCTAAGCACATATCGTCTGAAATAATTTATTCAATAAGGTTTGTTGCACGCCTATATATATATATATATATATATATATATATATATATATATATAGTATATATATATATATATATATATATATATATATATATATATTCATTCACTCAGGCTTCCGAAAATTGTTCTTAGTGCAACCGGACATTTTGGCGTACTTGATAGAATCACATGAATCTACTGTTTATAATGTATATTTATTTTACAAAACAAAAAGAAAAACCTTCTTTGTACCCTCCGTACTTCTCATCAGGTGGTGGCTGCAAATAATAAGTTTATCCCTTTCAGTTGGTACAGACTTAACCCAGTTCTTTTGTGTGTTTTTGTGTAACGAGAAGTATTTTTGCCGTGTTCCTATCACCGATCACGATGTTGACACATTTACACCATGGTAAATCGACTCACTTAAAGTTCATCAGTGTGGTGAAAAATTCTATTTGTTTTTTTTTTATGTCTGTTTCGATTTCCTCTCATCTTCAGAATAACAAACAAATCTCTTACTCGGGAGCCGTTCTTTGTAATCTAAATCCTTTTTCTAACCCCATTTGACCAGCTTAACTGTGAGCGTATAGCCTTCAGGCAGTTGAACAGTGAAAAGCTTAAAGCCGACACCCGGTTTGATTGTTTCACAAGAAACTGTAAACAAGGCCTGATCACCTTTGAAAGGAGCTTAGTCGGCGACGCTTTTATTGACTGAATAACAAGAAAATAATTTGTCAACTAAATAAAGTTTTCTTTGTTCATGTGTTTATTTGACAGTTTAATGGACAATTAAATCAAAGACAGTTTGATATCATCATATTTTGGATATCCTATGATCAATGTCCGGTCGCTCCGAGTATGTGTCGGTCATTGGTCATAATCTTTCAACTGGCGATCATGTCATGCAAATGAGGGTGTTTAAGGGAGCCTGATATAGTCTTATCTTTAATTTTGAATACAACTGTTAATTAGCTAAACGTACCATCCGAAAAATGATTAAATTATTGACTGATATTTCTTTGTTCATTAAGTACGGAGATTAAAGTCAGAAAGGGACAACAAAGAAATGAAACCTATCATAGCGGGTATCTCCATATAAATGGCGCCAACTAATATAGATCAACATTGCTTACGCTTTTTTCTGAACTTGAGTTACGTTTCACTTGTATATAAAGGTCACTTATCAATAATGAACACAAATGGGTGGTCCCGTAAATGTCTGATATAGATAGTATTTTGTTTCATAAGCAACAATGAGCTAAGATGATTGTCTGAAATAATGTAAAGGCCCAAAATAATACACATTATCTATCTATCTACCTGTCTGTCTGTCTGTCTGTCTGTCTGTACATCAGATAGAATAATGGGCTTCCCTTTCAGATGAACTTCTCAGATTACTAGATAAAGACAGGTTGTTGACATCCAAATGGCTTCCGGTGAAGCATTTAATTCTTTTTCTAATTTCATTTTAAGAAATTACAAGAAGAATTAACAATCCGTGAACTATTATTCAAGCGTAGTTCCCCGGATTTCTCAAAGCTGTGTACTTTTCCAAAACCAAGCAAGAAGGTAAAAGAGAAAATGTGGTTTAATATAGCATGTTCTTGCAACCAACCAACCAACCAACCAACCAACCCCCTCTTCCCCCCCCCCCAAAAAACCCCCAAAAAAAAAAAAAAAACTTGGGAATTATAATGAGCATGATCACTGAAAAGGGTCATGTGTCAAAGAAATACACAAATCGCCACTTTGCGTGCCGCAGCTGTGGACATCCTTGTTTCGCATCAAATTCATTCACGTCATGATATTGCATCAACTAGACACAGGAGTGAAAGCAGCTGGAGAACGTGCACTAGTTACACAGATACAAATACTAAGTAAGTGGTTCTATTGCTGCAAACGTTCGAAACAGGAAAGAGAGAAAATATTTTTTTTTTCATGTACATCTGTTAGCACTGCTTACATTCTTCAAGACATAGAACTTATGGACACACAGTACTAATTGTATGGAAAAATGGGAACCAGCCTAGAAAATATGAAGATAAAATTGAGTATATATTGGATTGGCTGCCCAGGAATGGTTGATAATGAAAGATTGATTTAGTAAAAGAATTTTTTGAGACCTTATCCTATTTGTAAGTAAAAAAGGAGATACTGTTTTATTAATGGAATTACAGTCCTTTAACAGTCTTGAGTTCGAACACTCATGACTGATTTGTGCATAATTGAAAGCACATGTTTCAAACACACGTAGGTCCAGAAAATATATATTTTTCTCTATACAGAAGCTGTCATTCACAATAAATCTATACTGTTAAATATAGGTTTGATCATGAGCACTCAGAAATTTCACGATATTGAATTTTTAATATCATGGTATTTGCATAGGTTTACTATGGGAGCTGAATTAGTACCTTGAGTCATTACTCTAGAACCCTTGACAAAATCGAAAGTGGATAAGCTGATTTCAGACATACAAAGTGAAAGTGAATTTGATGATATTTTAAAGCAAATAAACACTCACTTTGAAAACAACTAATATAATTAATATCATCATGTAGACAGCAGTTTTAATACCTACTCAGAACTATGGAACCAACAACATTAATGATCATATTGGATTTAAAGGTTTTTGGTGAGTGTTCATGTAAGAATGATAAATGATTTTTTTTATCCATCAGTTCAACACCAGTATAAGTATGGTGTAGGTATGTTTCTCAAATGTCAGTCAATTCTGTGATCTAACAAAATTACTGTCCAGATATAGACATTCATATTATACTGACATTTTTACATCATCCTTTATTTTGATAAAATTCGTCAACAAGATTGTTTAAATTATTAAACTCAACATAACCTAATTATTGTTATTATTTTCTTTTGGAATACAATTGGGAGGTGATATTTAATGCTGCCTATTAATTTTAAATAATTTAATCCATGATTTTTCTATCAACCAAACCAACAGATCAAATGTAAGTAAGTAATGCTTGGTTAATATGAAGATTCTGCGTGTATGTGTATTTTATTCAACAATTCGTACTCTTCACTATGAATAGTGTGTTACAGAACATTGGTAGATGTTTTCAAGGATTCACGAGAATGTCAGATAAGCAAATGAATAACACTCACGTGTTTTTGTTCCCTAAAGGTTGATTCAAAATTTAATTTTGGAGTTTTCTTTCGATTTCTTAGCAAAATTTCATTAGTACGTACGCACTGTAGTTCTTACATTTGTTACATCTTCAGTTTTACAGGTAAAAAAATCACACCTGCGATTGTAATTTGAAAAATGTCCCACATTATTTGTTTGTTCAATCTTGCGTGTTTGAAGAGCAAGAAAGCGGTATATGATAATTATTTTTTGTGTAGAGTAATTTATTTTCAAAAAGAAATGTTTCCTCTACAAAAACATATATTCATTATCTAAGAAAAGTACTGAAGACAGATGATAATTAAAGTTCACATTTGAACTGTGGGCAAAACGACTGACTGAATGCTTACAGAATCAACTGTAGGATTTAAACTTCTAGAAATCTTTGTCAATGCTGTACGAAACATAGACGCATTGTTTAAGACGTCTGTATTCATTTCTTGATATAACGGATGACTGAGGGGTGCCACTAAGTACGCAATGTACAAAAGACTATGAGTTGACCAAAAGCAAATATTAAAGGTATCAACGAAGAATATCTGTACTCCAAAAAGTGACCACCATGACGACGAAAGTAATTTTATTTCAACTTAATATTTTATCTTAGAGGAATTTGTTTATTTTCCTAAAGATTTTAGTAATTTTGTGGACATATTCCATTTCTTCTTCATGTATTCATGATTGTGCTTATATTTCTTTGACCCTCTGCATACATATATACAGCATACAGTATTGGGTGATTTCTTTTTATCAGATACGAAACTTGTTAAACATGCTGAATAGTATCATATGTCAAAAGTTGTTTTGTGTGGGGGTGACATATTGCAAAAACAAGGAGCTATACTGATGCTTAAAAATGAGTATGGAATGATCAATTGTATCTTGCTTCAAGCGATGATATCCACACGTCTTATTTATATCCATTCGATACTCTAATATTTTTTATAAGTAACATGTAGATATTCTTCATAATTAGAGCCAGACAATGTAATATGTCGATATTTGTGGGATATATGGATATTTGTGGGATAAATCGATAATTATGGGATATATAGGTATTTGGATAAAATAATCTTACATGAACGCAGATTGTTATAAGTTTAGATTTCCTACAAAAATATAATTTGTACAGTGTTATTGTATTTACCATTTTTGACGACGACGACGATGATGATGATATAGCTGAATATATACCAAAAATATCATCGCAAAATATGGTATTCACTTTTCATTGTAAAAGAATGGTAAATGTATGTAAAACTACGGGACTCTTGAATAGGTACCAATAAAGGCGTCGGTCACTTGGCATGTTACGCTCCAGGTGAAGCTGATTACATGTTAGTGGAGTACAATTTGTTTATATTTTATATGATACGATTTTTGAGATAATACCTCAAACAGAATTTTCAGCTGTTGCAAGATTGAGTATGTGGTTACCAAGAATATAGGATGTAAAGATAATCTGTTTAAAAAATGTTTAATTAATGATGAGAAATTATTTGATTTTAAAGAGTTTAGTTATAGCAGTGACACGTGTGTGTGAAACAAGAGCGTGATTTGTCTGAAGTGTTCTATTCCTACCAAGGAGTAACATATGTCAACCTTTTTTGACCCATTTTATTTGTTCCAAGGTATCCGTGTTGCTTGTTAAATGAGAATGATGCTAGAATTCCTTATTCTTGTTGGTTGGTTGCTTTTTTAACAACACTTGTATACACCATTGTCTATAATAGAAAATGGGATATCACTGCCTTCCCGAAGAACACAATATATCAGACAACCCAGGCCGACTTGGTCAGTTATGGAACCCGCGATCCTCGTATTACAGATCTGTCACTCTGTCAAATGAGCTTTCGCAGCTGATAAAGTGTCCAGTTTTATACTGCTATATGCTAATGACATAGTTCTGATCGCAAAGTCATTACAAATATTATGCATAAGTTAGCTCAGTTTTGTGATGTGTGGAAAATTAAAATCATTACAAACATTAGTACGTAAGTTAGCTCAGTTTTGTGATATGCAGAAAATTAATAGGAACGTTGTTAAAACAAGTTGTGATATTGAGGAAGCATATAATGTAAGTTTCAAATTATATGACAGAGAAATCAAAATAGTGGAGTATTTTGTGTACCTATGTCATTTGTTGAGTGGCAATAGTACATGGAATCAAACTCAACGAATATTTAAATTTTGTTAACAGGAGTCTAAAGTTGTACTTAGATTAACAGGTATAATTACTGATTTTATATTTTTCCTGTAACCATGACAAATTATTTCTTTGATAGTATGGTCTCGCCCGTTCTCAACCATGGTTGTAACATATGATGATTTTATCCCGCATGTAAAATTGAGCGATTTCATGCAAAAGTATATAAACCTGTATTAGGTGTGAAGTATGCACTGGTTAGGTCATCTGTACTTGAGGAACTTGGGCATGTTCCTATGCTCGCAAGGAGAAAATGTGCAAATATTGTACTAAACTAATCGCATACAGAAATACTCTTGCCAACAAAATTATAATAGTTCACGCAAAGCGGAAGTTAATGGCTCAACCTACGCAGTTTTAAACTGGCCATTATTTTGACGTAAAGAATTATTTTACAGCATATATTTTAATTATTTTGGTTAAATCAAGAAATCTGTCTCCAGCTATCAACTTAATTAAACGACGATATTAAGATTATACCAAAATTAAATAGCTGTACCATAAAGTATTGTTCTGCATTGAAGAATCACTTGATGCAGAGTCGTATAGTTTTTATTATTATTAATTATTATTTATCGTATGCAGTGCATGCCCAGCCATTTAACTGCGTCATCATCAGCAAGGTGTAGAGCCTGCAGTCCACTGGGGAACTTTTGTCAGTGGACAGTTGTTCACAGTGTGTATCATGGTTTGTAGAGCACCATAGCTACAGGAAGAGTCAGTTGCGTGGCCCCTTCGGATAAGGTTGACTGCACAACGACTCTGACCTGTCCGGAAACGGTTCAGCTTGGTCCACATAGGTCGTGGAAGGTTGAAGCCAGGAGGGCAGACAGATGGCTCAGCTACTAGGGAGTGGTTTACAACATCAGTTGAAGACCACTCATCACTCCATAGCTGTCATATCTTCCAGCAACGGACCTAACCAGATTGGATGTGTCGAAGCCAAGCGGACTGCTGGATATGAGGTGATGTCCATGTACAGTGGAAGTTTCTTACCGGCATCAACCTTAGACAGCAATTTTGTGGTTGCTTCCTGGCGACGGAGATGTGGAAGAGGAATGTTCCTGAGTATCTGCAGCCATGGTAAAGGAGTAGAACGTAGTGTTCCAGAGATTATGCGCATTTTTGTGTTGAGTTGGACGCCAGGTAGAATGGTATGAAACGATCGAGCCCAGACAGGAGCGCAATACTTAGCTGTTGAATAGCAGAGGGCCAGTGCTGATGTCTTGAGTGTCTGAGCACTAGCGCCCTAGCTTGAGCCAGCTAGTTTGCGGAGTAGATTTTTTCGAGAGCTCAGTTTTGCTGCGGTTTTCTTCGGGTGGTTATAGAAAGTCATTGATCTGCCCAGTTACACCAAGGTATGTTGGTGTCGGGTCGTGTTTTGTGTGCTGCCCATTGAGGAGGAAGCAAAGCTCACGGTTTGCATTTGTATTGTTAAGGTGGAAGACGCTGGAGACTGTCTTTGTTGTGCTTGGCTGTATGCGCCATTTCTTGAAGAAGTCCGTCATTTCCTCCAGGTCTTTGTTCAGTAAGTACCTCCTCAAGCTCAGTAAACGAGCGGCTTTCGGTCCCGAGAGCAATGTCGTCTGCATACATGAACTTGCGTGACTGTGTTTCAGGCAAGTCATTGATATAAATTTTGAACATACTCGGCGAAAGTACAGACCCCGGTGGGCGTCCATTAGTCTGACGTCTCCACGAGCTAAAGCGCCTGTCGCGAAGGAATAGTTCGATAGTCTCAATTATCCAGCGCGGCAATAGCAATACTCTGAAAATTTTCAACAACAGCCCTGCACGCCACACGGTTTCATATGCCGCTGTTAGACCAAGGAAAACAACTCCATCTTTAGGGTTCCGTTGGAGGCTAAAGACATGGAAGACATTAACAAAGTTGATATTGGATCACATGATTTATTAATTAAAACAGAACTGTAGGAAAAAATTGCAAGAGAAATATAAATGTGTCAGCTATGCTTAACAAATGCTATATAGTAGATAAATGTAGTTTTATTATATTTTTTCATAAAATGACTTTAGTAATAAATTTATACCGAGATGTTTTAAAGTACACACACACACACACACACACACACAGAGTACCATTTTTATATATCTTTGGTATGACTCGGCCGGGGTTCGAACCCGCAACCTCCCGCACCCGAGGCGAACGCTCTAACCACTTAGGCCACCTGACCGGTCCACATATTCAGAAAGTTGAAGTGCAACACTAATAGCAATGCAGAGAAGGATCTATCCCAAATAGGAATATTTCCAAATGTAACTAGCTTTACATTAGATTTGTTTCCTTAGTTTTGCTAGTGATAAGGTGCTGTCCATAAAATAATCTGTCTGCCTCTGACCAATACATTATTGTCAAGCAGACGTTTTGCGGTAATTCAGCGTTTACAAGAATACATTTATATCCAGTAAAATTTATCTAATACAACCTCTCAAATCGCAAGATGTACATTGTCTAATTTAAGTGTTGTTTGACGAGGTATATTACTTAATGAAATAACTTGCTTTTTCAAATTTTCGCGAGGTGACCTTAAAATTAGGGTTGTCGCAAGGCGAGGGTTTTACTATATGTTGACCAGACTTTTGTGGTTTGATTTGACATCGTAACTATGCAAGATCATAACCGTCACGTGCTCTTCGTAACGTTTAATGAATATCGAGAGTATTTCTTCATTTTGTTTTCAAATCGTTTCTTCTTATTGTGCGCTCTTTCAGGGTAGATGTGTATTCTTCTATCAAATATCTAGTTAGGGGCCACATTCTGAGAGTTGCGAAACTTAAGATGTCTCCACATCCTTTGCTCTTCTTCTCAGTTCTAATATCGGACCAGGTGCAATCTAACCCTCATGGAATCTTTCAAATTTCTAAATGATATTAATCAAATTAATTTATTGATGTTCTACCTCTTCTTGGGAGATAAACGAATGAAAAGATGACCAGCGTGAAATGTTTGAACGATTTGTGCAACAATAAGTAGCAACATTGTGCACGTGCTGCTTAAATGCAGTTCCCAGTTTCTCTCCCCTCCCGCCATTCTGCTATGTCTGTTGGTTTGTTTGTTTTGCTTGTTTTGTTTTGTTTTTAATTGTTTACAAAAGTATCTGAACAACTTGAAAAACAAAATGTATGTCAAAGTACTTGAATGTGGATGGTTTTACACGATCATATTCATGACGCAGTGTCAACTGGTGCGATTGTATCATTGCATTATCAAATCAGGGTTAGTTTATCGGGCTTTTTTTAGCGTGATGGGAGGGACAAGGTCTAGCATAACTTACTGGTGATATTTTCTGTATGTCCGATTTTGCTATACCATGAATGCCAAGATCCACACACCCATAAAACTGTAAATGCCGGCGTAAGTCTGCGAACTAATCGATTATTTTCCGGTCAGCAACAGGTCCTCTGTACATTCCTCATAAACGTCTGACAACATTTGAACTACCGTACCTGCTTAGAGATCTTTTAATGGCTACTTTGTAACACCTGATATAATTTAGCAGTGCTTGCGCTCCGATGCCCATTCCAGTGGGATATTGGAACATTTGCTTTGAATTGAAACATAACCCCCTTCACTTTTTATTCAATGAAGCTTTATGATCCTCGCTAGTCGTTAGGATACTTAGTTTGGCAATTTTGTTCAAAATAGTGTCCCTACTTCATGGTTGCGTAAACAATGGCAATGTCATATGTCTAATAATCTGTAACTCGTGCCATAGAAGTGACCAACGTGTGTGAAGTTTGTGCAGCAGTTGCCTGAAAGAGAAACCAATGCCGTATGTAGACTTTGACCTTAAGTGCTGTTATATGGAACTTCTGAAGAAAAGCTTGTTACTAAATGTTTTGTCCAAAGTTGGAAATTTCCTTGACCCTATTCTACAAA
>JAECUM010035869.1:0-20591 GCA_016617855.1 Megalonaias nervosa
ATATATATATATATATATATATAGAAGTTATTGAGTTAAAATAGCCAATGATACTTTTGGATATAATGTGTATACAACAAGTAAAAATTCACTATTAATATCTAGATTTTATTATCCAGTTCCTAAGACTAAAACGCAAAATGCGTTATTGTGTCTTACTGACGCAGTTAACACTAGATGTGTGCAATAATTTCAGGGGGGGGGGGCGCCTGTGTGTAGTTCTGAGAATGAATCCCCCGAGTCACAGCCTTCGCATTAGGGACCGATGAGTCCAACTTCTCAATGAATTGTATCAAACCGAATATGTTTTATTTAATCAATCTCTTTTTATGATACATAAGTGCCAGCGAAATGGGATATAAATGTTTTAATATTATATGCGATGCCCTTAGGTTGTCTAAACTATATGAGCCTTCTTCTGTGCAAAAGGAGAATTTTTTCTGTTTGAATTTTTGGGACCCTTAGCAACACAGTAACAATATGAAGAAGATTATATTAGCCCGTAGCAGGTAAAGTTCCTTGCCCGATCAGGGTTGATCTGATGACGGACAACCTTTTGTTATTCTAAGCCATCGCCAGTCTCCTGCAAATCGATGAAAATTCTGGCATATTATAATCAAGCATGTTAGAGCAACGAAATTTGCTCCGGCAATAATGCAAATAACGGCACCTATCGCTTCTATGACCTAGCTTTCATGTACCGATAATAATCGTAAATTCCGTTTAGACCCCCTATTCAGATAGAAAGAATTAATCAATCGGGCACTGCCACCGTGATGAGGTAAGTTGACTGTACATTTCACATCCAAAATCGTTAGATAAATCGTAAGATTTCGTCAAGTCGAAAGAATTTGACTTCTTTTGCCAATATGTATAGGCTTAATAAGCATCGTAAGAGACGATTTATGGAGGAAGAAGCCGCAGTGGCTCAGTGGTTGCGTGTCGGAATTGAGACCATCATGTCAGCTCGGTTTGTCTACCATGGTATGTCTTTATTCAAGTCACTTGACTCAAATTGCCTCAGCACTTCAAACAAACTTCTCGTATATTTGTGCCGTAAATTACCAACCCGAGCCAAGCTTTTTTTCATTTATAAACTACAATTTCATATAAGACCTAATTTCTTACAATTTAAACATTTTGTTGTAAACGTTCGTCTAAATAAATTTTAATGAGAAAGGTTTTACAAGTAGTTTTATCAAACAATACAGTATTTCTAGCTATGCATAAATAATTAACCGAACGAAGCATTATCAATAAGTCACAATGAATTTGTCTCTTTCAAAGACATGCATGCTTAATTTTCATAAGCTATATCCTGGAATTCAACCCATTACGTTGCACGAAGGAATTATGTCTATAAAATAAACATATAAAACAACAACAACGTATCATCATGTATAATCTCTTTGCATGCAATACCTTCCTTGTCAAACATTGTCCTTTTTCTCTCACACTTACGCTTTCACTTCTTTTCTTCTCACGTTCCAACGTATTTCAGTTCAATGTGTTATACCTCAAAATAAAAAAGTGGTTAATCCATAATCGTATGTAAATGTGTCACTTCAGACTCTGCCAAGGCCCTGATAATTTCGTTGCAGAAACTGTTTTCGATTATTGCTTGTAACGTTAAAACAGCTTCCTTTAGCTGGGCTTCATTCCGCTTGATAGAAATGATTTTTTTTATGGGTTTTTGAACAGGACTTAATATTTTTCCCACAAGGTGCATTTCTTACCGTGCTCAGTGCTCACTTAAAGGAAAACAAGATTAACGTTGTATTTGGAAACGAATCGCATACGCGAGGTATGTTGACGGACTTTTAAGTTAGCGTGGCGGACAATAGCTTTACCACCACCATTTTATCATACCACTTCCAATACCGTTTCACATACCACGACTTGCAGTACTTCATCATCATCAGTAGCAGCAACAACAGTATCATCATTTTCTTTTTGTTCTTCAACGTCTTCGTCTCCTTTTTCATTGCTATCTCTTTATTCTTCTTTTGTATATGTATGTCTCCACTAAATGACTCCTTCATAATCTAAATGTTTAGGATATACTGTGGCCAGTCATATTTTGATCGTGAGTTATCTCTATCACAATCATTATCATTATCATCATCATCTGTACATCTATTATTATTATTATTATTATTATTATTATTACATAAATTTACGTATTCATTTTATCAGTATGCATATTAAACTGTAAACAGCGTCTGTGTTTGAAAACATCGGTCCATAACTTTTATACAATGTTTGTACGGGGTTTTGCAGCATTTTGCCCGTTCTACCGGTTTTATATCTTTTAGATGAGTGAATGCTTTCTGCATAAGGTGAAGGTCTAACTCAGGGATTCTAATAAAACAGCACTGCACCAAGCAAGGTGCGAGTGATGACCCTGTAAATAGTGAAGAAACGACTGATTTCTCATTTGAAGTGTGACAAGAATATATATTTTCTTTCGTACGAATATTAAAATTTCTCATTTTGTTCACAGAATCTTTTGCACAACATACAAAGATGCATTTTACTGCATAGTTGAGACTCTATGCAAACAGTGTGTGTAGTTTAATATTTGTGTTATGCCAAAATGTTAACATATCACTTTAAGCGAATCTGATTGGTGCAAATTAGCTATTAAACTCTTGTGCTATATTCTCATTACTGACTAGTTGCGATTGTGGGAATCTTCCATGATCCACCTTCTGAATCCTTTTCTAAATTATTATTGCCTTAGTGGTATTGAGAAGAAAGTCTGTCAGACTAATTCCATTTAGCGTTAAGTCTTCTTTATTTGAGATTGTTCCAAAATCATGCATTACATGTACATCTAATACATATCGGGATTCCGTGCGTTTAAGGATGACGTCGCCTAGTAACGGGACGCATCGTGCTATAGAAGTAGATGGATGGAATCAACGTCATAGAACAACAACAAAAAATTGCTGTCTTTTTATTATTATGTGTTAGGATATATAATAAACGCAGCATCAGTACAGCAACTTGAGTTGGGTGCTAATATGGAGCATCATGTCCTTTTGGATAGACATCGAATCATACTTGCGATATGAAACTCGATACAAGCACCGAGATCAAGTCATTGTACTGGCAGCCTGTTTGTTATTACATTTAAAGATATTTCTGTCACATTACTGGTTTATTACATTGAGTCCAGTTTAGTTATATTAAGCATTTTATTACAGTTTTATCATTTGTATTTAGTGGAGTTACAAGTATACAATCGATTCCATTTCTGCACACAAAATATATTTCCCAGAATTCTGTGTTTAGATCTTCTTTGTTGTCAGATAAATGCCTATCTTCACATAACCAAGGAGATTCCGTATTTCAAAATGAGTACAGTAATACCACTTATCTCTACCTTATTCTACCTACGTTGAGAGAATTTCAAACTTTTTAATTGATTGCATAGTCTGTACACATGAAGCAAACCTGACTGATTCAACAATGACGGTGGAATATTTTCAATGCACGTCGTCCCAGAAAATAGATGTCAGTATATCATTGACGACATGGAAACTATGTTACGGTCTCTGAAAAAGATCCAGTCCTAAACAATCTGAAAGATGGTTCATTCAGATGTAATAGCCAGGGTAATGTTTCATTGTTCTTGTTGTCGGTTCTGATGAATAAAGCTTGGAACTTGCCCACACTGGTAACCGCAATCGTGAGCATTTACAAAATTTGTGTTCAGAGATTAATCATATAACTTTTGAAACAAGGTGGCCTATAACTCGTTATGGGTCATATTAATCAAAGGTCTTACAAGTGGTATGCATGAATGTATATCTTATATGTTTATTGACATTCGTTATACTCGTTGGTTACTGACATTTTTTACCATCTGTGGTTATTGGCATTCGTTACCATATATGTTTATTGACATTCTTTATCCTCTATGGTTTATTGACATTCGTTACCCTTGATGGTAAGTGACATTCTTTACCATCGATGGTTTTTGAAATCCGTTTCAATCGATGGTTATTGACATTCGTTATCATCGATTGTTATTGGCATTCGTTACCATCTATGGTCTTTGACATTCGTTACCTTTAGTGTTCTTGACATTCTTTACCATCTATGATTATTGACATTAGTCACCCTCTAGCTATTTGTAACCCACCATCATAGACACAATTTAACAATGTAAACAGTTTGTCTATTATCTTAGGTACAATCTCCAATCATGAACAAAAGTTAAGCGCACAATATAGATACACATAACAATTGATACATTTAACAAGGTTTGTGTGAAGGTCTTAAATGTGCATTATCTATATAAAATGATTGAATAAAGTAAATATTCATTAAAATACAATGTTTTAATTGTAGACACATAACTCTGCTGCCAGCTCAGGTATATCAATAGACATATGAAGTATAAATATAAGCTATTAGTTGTGGTGGTAGAGCTGATAGAGAAATATAAAAATGAGAATCGTAGAAAGAGGTATATTTTGGGCAATATTTGTTAACTTGTATCTTGTTCCATTGCAGTCTGAGTATAAGGAACAAATATACCTTATAGATTTCAGGTTGACTTTCATTTTATGATTATACCATATATGCATAAATATAATTTAGCTAGCTGTTAACTAGTGGCATGCATATTTTGATTCGAACTTTTGAAAACTATACTTAAATATATTAGAACTCTATTCTTTTCACAAGGGGCTTTTATTTTTATCAGACTATACAAACTGAACTTGATTTTGAGTTACAAAGATATAAAGTCTATGACTTTCAATGATGACCATGCTTAGGAACAAAACTTAATGAATGTGAAGGTCAGTTTTGTACATGTCACAGAACAAAGGCTTGGCATGAACGTAAACGTCAGTTCTGTATATATCAAACGACACAGGCTTGGCGCTAAAGAGCTTCTGGCTAAGATTATCGCAGATCGCTTTCCTGGAAATCAGAAGCAATGCCGATTTGAGGCAATCTATTAACGGGAATCATTGAAATTACGTCTTATCTGCTACTTTCACTCCCGTTTCGGCATGTAATTAAGAAGCCGTGCACAATATAATTAAATATGCATATATACTTCTCTCGTAAAGAAAAAGACATTTTTATTCAATAAAGCTTATATATATATACAGAGAAAGATGTCTTTTGAATTACACGAAAAAGAAATATAGTACTCCTATACACGTGAGAGGGCATATGCAATCACATTATTATTTTCTCTGATTTATCTAATGTAATATTGTATTACCTCAGTATCAAACTCGATATCAACAATCCCAGAGTTTGGTTTCTCAATTTGTAAATTACACTGATGGGATTGTGATCACTGAATACAATAATCTGAGAAAGAGCTGACCTGGTATACAGTTAAAAAAAGGTCCATTGCCAATATCAAAGCCAATATGTTCTCGACTGTAGAATAATAGTTCTAGTGCTTGTCTTTATTTTTGTCTTCTGAATCAACACTCAACCAGCCCTTACAACAAATGCATCAACTTACATTTTAAACAATTGTCTGAAGCTTGGAGCTGAGAAAATGGAGGACCTTTAATTATGGCCTATAATTTGTCAAAAGATTCTAAATACTTGTGAGACCAATAACATGTGGATTTCAAACTCAACAAATTTGTCGGAGGGTCAGCAATTATTGACAAATTTGAACAAAATTTCTGACAACATCCAGCCGTCCCCAAAAATAACATCGATGGGTTTCTACTAACAGGTACTGAGAATTCAAAGATATCCTTGACCTAACAGGTTTAACTTGACCGTGTTCCACTATATGTCCTGGATGCTTTGCCGGTGGACCCTTCGTACCAGAGGGCACTAATTTATTTCTTTTCCCCCTTCAGTTAGGATATTTTCCAGAATCCTTTAAAAAGGTCAAAATTGGAGGCATATTTCGCATTGCCAATTTTGTGATGCAATCATCTATTCATGGAATTGGCAATGAATCCATTTTAGTGACACTGTTGATATTTCGATAGCCAGTACACATGTAGAATGTATTATCTGGTTTCGACACAAGAATACATTGTGATCTCCATTTACTCATACTTGGTTCTATGAAACCATTCTAGAGTAAATATTGAATTTTTTTTTTCACACATGCCCTTTGACAAATGTAGATGTGAACATTTCTTGTCCAGATTGTATGATATTTCTGAATTCCGACGATTTGTTAAACCAAAGTTACTACTGTCATATTGCATTTCGTCGTTTACATCGTTACTGTGTTCAATAGATACATCTAAATTGATTGAATAAATAACTGGTCTATATCTATCAAAATACTCCTGGAACATATTTATATGACAAAATTGTTAATTAAGTTACCGCCTCCGAGGAGTTCGGATGGTATTATATAAGTTCTTTACTTTCTTTTCACTTGTGTGAAGACTACATATTTCGCTCGAGCTGGACTTTTTTTCCATTTTTATTTCTGTCATACCGAAGTTCATTTCTACTGAGTTTCAGAGATGGGATAATGTGAGGTCCCCACTTCTTATGATGTTTTGGTTATCGTTATCCAGGAGACGACCGACCAGAGGTGTTATTGCCCAGATAGAGTAAGCAATAAAATAAAATAAGAAGTTTATGCATGGAATAACAGAGATCTGATTCGAGATATGGAATAGAACAACACGAGCCGACGCATGTAAAATATACCAATTTAATCAATAACAAAACAAAACTGAATATGACCTTTCAGTGATTCTCTTTCTCTTAGAAATAGTTACAAAATTTATGCACAATTCAATTAGCCGTTCTCTTACAACGACAAAATAAATTTCATCAAATAATCTAGTGACTGATCGAACACAAATTGCCAACATGTCAACATTATCATTTTACTACCGGTCTTTCCCTAATCACAGATGGAAATAGGTCGGCATTGCATTATTTCTTTTCTTTCTTCCTCTCGTCCTTCAGCCTCTTCGAGTCATCAACCGTCTTGGTTGTAGACTTCGTTCTATTCCACTGTGAAGTAGAGGTATATAGTTATTGTTTCCTTTGTGCCTTTTCAAAGACTCTCTCCCTTTCATATGAAGCCGAATCACTCTATTCAAGACCAACATTCTTTGGACGACTTAGTTAACGAGCAAAGTTACAGAGCTAAATTCTGGCTTCCCACAAAAATTTAGACTGACCAATTTCGCTAGGGTGATTACTTAAACTTTGATTTTCGTCAGGGAACACACATCTCCTAATTTATCTTAGCTAGTCAGGATTCCGGAAGATCCTCGGCGTCTCATACAAAGATCGTGTCACCAATGAAGAAATACGGCAAAGTATCAGACAAGCCATTGGGCCTCACGAAGACCTCCTGACCACAGTGAAAGAACGTAAACTGCAGTGATATGGGCATGTCTCACGATCATCAGGACTTGCCAAGACAATCCTGCAAGGCACTGTACAAGGAAGAAGAAAGAGAGGCAGGCAGAGAAAGAGGTGGGAAGACAACATTCGAGAGTGGACAGGCTTGACATTGAGCGACTCAGTGAGAAAGACGGAAGATCGAGAGGAATGGAGGAAGCTGATTGTTCGGTCTTGTGCAGTGCCCCAACGGTCTACCAGACTACGGGATTGATGATGATGATGATGATGATGATGATGATGAGTCAGGACTAAATTTCTCTAACTGCCATAATTTGTCTACTCCCATTGAAGTCAGAATAAGTCTCCCTAGACAGCACAAATAACAACCATTCTGGAAAATACCATTTTATTACACCTGTTTCAAATAGCTCTAGGCTTTTCACAATTTTGTCTCTGGTTCGTCCTAGCTTTTTCATTTACGGCTACTTGAATTTATTGTAACATATCTGTCTCACCGCTGCCGAATGGAGTCTAATAAAAATTCACTTATGCCTCTCCCAAATAAGAGAGGTTAACCATCACGAGTTGCCACGTTATTGCGAGTCTAGCTCATACGTCAGTCTTAATGGTTATTTGTCACGCTCATCATGACAGAACGTAATACGAAAAATATCTACAAAAGTTTGCACGATTATATTTAAATCAGAGACATAGTCAAGAAGATTAATCTTGGAATACTCATTTAAAACAAGTTTCTCTTTTATTAACTTCAATGGTCGACTGACTAAAACAATGTTTCTTGAACTAATTCTCTAATAGCAAACATGAACAAGTGAACATCCTCGTCCATATCAGTCCTGGTACGAAAGTAACATGATCGATGAATGTTCTTTCAAGTTTGATGAAATCTTTCCAAAACCCTTGATTTTTAACGTGATGGGAAGAAGGTTTAAGCCGTTGGATGCCTAATTCATGTAAAATTTGCTTGAAATTCCAGATCTAAAACTTGACCATTAATCAATTTGGACAGATTTAGGAAGGCTAATAAGTGTAAAATAAAAACTTTATTAAAGCTTTTACTATGGTTTTTTTTAAAAAAATATTTCTCAAAGAAATTGTCTCTGGAAATCTTCAGGACACACATCATGATCAGCAAGTATTCTTTGCCAGACTTAGTCTTAGGTAAGCGACCGACCAATTACTCTGCTAAATGGTTCCTCAAATGCATGAATAGGTTGCATATGAACCTTGTGTATCTTCTGCTGCCATTTGACAAGTCTGACAAGATTACAATATTTCGAAAACCTCACCTTTAATTTTCAGCCAATAAAAATTATTCCAGATCTTTTGGAAAGTCTTATTGATTCATAATTGACCAGGAAAAAGGAGTGTCATGGACTAGACTAAGACTTTGGTGTCGATTTGAATTCGAAACAATACCTTGATAGGTCATTGACCACTCGTCACCAGAGGCTACCTCAGTTGGTCTCTATTTTCTCATAAGGACCCCATTTCTCGTAATATAACAAACTGGGGTTTGTGTGGCTTCAGTTTCACTAACAAGGAGCTGAAACAAACAATCAGTAAATCGCTATTGTCATCCTGATAAAAACAGAGAGAATGAGTATTTCAAAGATGATCATTGTGATCAAAATCTCTTAATCATCAAATTGACCTCACCAAATTCCTGAACAAAACTGTGCCAGGTAAATGATTACATTTTCCTAATCAACATCATTCCCAAGTGTTCTTTTTACCATAGCTCTTGTAAATGCACAAACAGGATATAAATCATGGATTTCACTCTTTACAGGATGAACATTCTGATCCAAGCACGGTTTGTCAGTTACTAGTGAACAAACTACGTTCTTACCTCCAGCTAGGTCATTGCCGAGTAATAAATGAATATTTTCAATATGTAACAAGAAGCAATCGCCGACGATCAGGGTTTCTGAGACTAAGTCTGATGGCAAACTGACACAGTGGAGAACAACATGAACAACGCCACACACTACTCGCTGAATAAGAAGACTTCCCTAGAAGAAGTCTTCTCAGACAAAGATAAAGGACCTGATAACCAAAGATTCCGAGAAGCTCCAGTGTCCCTTAAAATATTAATAGGGATTAGCTTGGCATAAAATCCCCAGTAAGTGGTATGGAACTTTTCAACATGAATGGTTCATAATTCTCCAAACTAGAATCAGACTGGGGTTTGTTTGATGCAAGAAATATATTGCTTTTAACATAAGACAGTGACCTTGAACTCACTGACATAAGATCATCTGGAATAGCTCTGACTTTCTGTTTCTTCTGTTGCGCATCTTTCAACCTGAAGCAATCAGACATGAAGCGCTCTTTCTTCTTACAATACGTGAACTGAGGAAGAAATAAGTTTTGATTCTTTTAATCTACATTGCATTTCGCCATCTTTACCCTGCACTTGAATTTCTCACTCAAGTTTTTCTCTCTGCCAGTCCGTTTCCGCTGTCTGCATTAATCTCTCTCTCTCTCTCTCTCTCTCTCTCTCTCTCTCTCTCTCTCTCTCTCTCTCTCTGCATTTGTATTTACCTCTTCTATTCCTCCTTCTCAATTTGTATTTCTCTTTCTTCTTGTTCTCTATACGTTTTTATTTCTCTCTCTTATTCCACTCTGCATTTGTATTTCTTCCTCTATCCGTATTTGCATTCCCAGCTGAAGCGTTGATGACTCCAATTAGATCAGAGTTTTTGACTGTATTCCTTTACTTCCCTTGCAAATCAAAAGACAGACTTACTAATCAACCCAAAAGCACTATCATCCAAAAATGTATTTCCTACCAAATACTAAACGTAGATACTTTTACTTCGGAAATATCCTAATATCTAGCAAGCTCAAGCAACTCGCCTGTATTTTGTACTCTCCAACCACGTCTAGGTGGGATTTTAAACAAGGTTCTTAACATTAGATGACACTGAGAATACTTGTTGGCTTTAATAAAGATTTCTTAAATATGTGAAATTAAAAAATATTCAGAGACAACGAAATGTAGAAACAAAATCAATTAAAAAATTTGAAAGATAATTATTAATATCATTGAAATGTTTTTAAGAAATTCATATTTAAAGAAATTCAGATCCCAGACGAGCCTTCAATTTCTGTTACGACTTTGTAGTCCTGAACTATGTAACAGAACAGAAGATAAACCAACAATTTAAATAAAATTCAGCAAATAATGTATTTACTTAAAAATAAAGTGAAAGTTCGGAAGACGTGTACATTATTTTGAATAGGATTCCAAATAGTCCCAAAAATGTTCTATCACAAGTCAAAAGGCATAGCATGTTTTGAACGAATCCCAGCAGTCTTGAATTTCCAAAATGATCAAAACCAGAATATTTTTGAATTCCCAATAATCTCAAGATGGAGTTTAGTCCAAAAAATCAATGAGCACATACAAGTTCTAGTGAATAATTTCCAATAAATACTTCCTCTCAAATTCTATTTGATAACGCTAAAGTCTGATCATAGATTCCCAAAGATTAATATTAACCAGAATTGAATAATTCTTTACCTAACCATTTCAAATACAATGCCCACTTGACCTACGACGCACAAAATTGCTCTGAAAACCAAAATTTAAGATGCAAAATTCCACACAATCTTACCCAAGTTCACTTCCAGATCATTCGAATCTAGTAAAAAAGTTTAGGCCTGGATTTTAGTAAATATCTTAAAATATGCCAAATGACAAGTACGCAAAATCTCTACTCTTGATCAAGGAAAACATCAAGCTCATAATATAAATTAAAATAAACTTATATATATATATATATATATATATATAGCATATACATATATATACATATATATATATATATATATATATACATATATATACATATATATATATATCATCGCTCGAAGAAACTATACAACTATTACAATTCTATGGTCATATACTAAATACAAGAAAGAAGCAAAATCATGAAGTTTTGTAAAACGTAACAAATAATGTAATTATCAAGGTTATAAATTAATATGTAAGAGGAACTTAAGTTTTATGAAATGAATCCAAAATACTCCAGTAAAAGTTCAATTAAAGTTAAAAAGAATGTAAAGTTCCATACAAATTTCAGAACCGGAAATGTACTGGTCCACCAAGAATAGTGAAGTTGTTAAAATGGCGTTATCAGAACTTTGAATAATTCACAATAGTTCCAGAATACCATTATAGTCCAATGAGCACTTTCCATTTCCACAGAATAATCCAAACAAATGTTTTCCCTGTCAAATGATATCTGATTACAAACATAACATACGTCTGCAGACTTGATGATAGAACAAGAACACAAGAAATAAGAATTACTGCTAAGTAGAAATGAAATCTGATTGCTCAGTTCTCTCCTTATTTACATCTTCAAGAGTCTATTACGACTATATGTCGCAATATACCCCAAGCAAACAAATCTTACTCATCCAATAGGAATTAACTTAGTTCTTCTCAGATACCACCTGACTGAGCTGTCAAATGCGAAAAAGCCAAAGTTCATATACATATTTACCAATAATTTTATTATTAGTAACTGTCAACATATACGTAAGGATCTATTTATAGATTATATGCAGTTTTATGTTCTTTAATATCTTAAAATAGACCCTATGCACGTACACAATTTCAACTAAAGATAATCGCTGTAATTTACAGTCATGAATAAAAATTACAAACATTAGACAAAATCATGTACCAGAAGTTGCAGTAAATATAGATATAATAACACAAAAAGCTTTGTTTTACAAGGACTTTAATTAAAGCAGCCCATAAAAGAACACAATATGTTTTGTGTTATTTTATCACAAATAATTATACATCACTACAAGGAATCGCTTCCTTTAATGGCACCTTTGTTCTTTGGGGTATATGCACGGGTTTACGCTGTTTGGCATGAATAATTATTTGTTTGAGTAGTTCTACAAGAAGTACCTTTATTTTGCATATTATATAGTTGACAGTTTGGAATACGTTTGCCGGAAAGTATAATATTAATCGCTATGCGGACTAATATACGTAATACTTTTTATACCAAGATTATTGAATAACGTTTCGGTTTCACCCGTTTTTAGAGCTCTTGTATCACTTTACCTATATGCTACAAATGTCCTTTGAATGAATTCACAATAATCCCAAAATAATGTTTAAGTCCAAAATATCAATGGGCACTTTCAAATTCCAAAGAAAATAATGTAAATAAATAATTCCTCTCTTAAAAGTGATTTCACAAATACTGATATTAAAATATGACACAACAAAATGGCTTAGAATTAGGTCATTTCCAACGGCAATTTCTATCAATTCGTAAACAGGGTCATGTCTATTTACCTGACACTTAGCAAATAACCTGACAACAATTAGAGTATTGCTTTTCAATTCTCTTATGTTACTATATATTCTGTAATAAATATCATCCTAAAGAGAGCAAAAACCTTGCCTTGACTAAAAATACCCATTGGTTGCCTATAAATAGACTAACAATACGCATTGGTTGCCAATAAAGAGACTAAACATAAACGTTTCATGCCTATAAATAGACTAACAATAAAAAGCAAACAATTGTTCTTTACTTGTTTACTGCTCTAAAAATATATCAATCTTGCATAAGAAGCGCTGAATGCATTAACGAAAGTTGGCGACTCATCCATAATAGCTATTCGTTTACTGCAAAGGGTCATGGCTAATAATCATTGTAAATCACATCGTTTATACAACACTTGTAATTAAAATAATAATTAATAAAATATCTTCAGACTTTTGTAGCTGAAAAGAGAAAAGTAATTATATTGTTTTCAAAGAATATATTAAGCCTTTGTATTAATATCTGTTCACATACTTAAGTATATTACAAACCTACTAGGAAGAAAAAGTCTAAGTTCTATTTATGGCATTCAGATTTAAGAGACCTCAAAACGTTAAAGTTGTAAATTTAAGTTACTGTAACAAATCTTTAGCTTTCCTGTCTTTTCATTCTCGTTGCTCTTGTTTCTAATAATATTTATAGAAGTATAAAAATAATAATCAAGGACATCTAGGTTTTCAAAAGATCAATACATTAAGCTATAACAAATCCTTATACTCATCCTATGTGTTATTATTCTTGTTTTTAATTTCCCTTCAAACTACATCTTGAATTAGACAATAGCTTGTCTTAAAAATTAATACATACAATTCAGAAATTATACATTTAACTAGTGACCAGGACCAAATTGTGTGACTAGGGGAAGGTCAACGTTGGCAGTTAGCTCAGCAAAACCTGACCCCTTCCTCACACCCCCGCCCTTCACCGAAAACGCAATGCGATATGTGAGGTCTATTTTATAATTGGAAATTTTACTTGTTCAGTTTGTTGCATGTTCGCTAGCCAAGGTTCCGATAACCCTATCTACACCTTGGCAGATCGAAGAGCTATAATGGTGCTTTGTCCTAGCGACATCTATTGGATTTCATGTGTTGCCTCCCTTGGTATCTAATGCCAACTAATCAATAGCGTGGTGCATTGTACATCGGCCGAAAACGGTTGTGGCAATTGACCTAAATAGGATACTTTGTAAGTTTAACATCGAAAGTTTGACTATGTACCAGAGGGAAGCTATTTGAGTGAAAGATATTTGTGCAAAGACGGACCGGCACTGGAAAGGTTCTGATTTATCAGTCCATTCAAGTTGTGTGCTTCCATTATCTCGATCACGTAGGAACAGTGTTCAAATTTGAACAACTTAAGTTTGATTGGATGCTGCGGCGGTGGCTTGCCGCCGCATCCAATGAAATTCACAGACCCGAAGCACAGAAATATCTACTCGATATGCCAAGGTATAGATAGGATTATCGGTACCTTGGCTAGCGAAGATGAGTTTGTTGAATCAAAGATATACCATTATGTTTAATGAAAATATATAACTCATCTTTCTAAAACGATTCATCCATTTCTTCACCTAAATCTATTTTTTATGCATAGGAGAGTGTATAGATAAACATATTGATAAATATTTAGAAATTAGTGTTTTGCATATGTCTTTCTGATACAAGTAAGGAGGAAACAAGATAAGCAAAAATGGAATACACACAAAAAGCCGCGGTAATAAAAGAAAACTGACGATCTTATACATGTGAGAGGTTTCAGCCGAATGCAACGTAATGCTGAATGTATTGCCATGGACCAAAGATCTGATCAAAGATGTTTGAAAGAATGAACGTGAACGAACTTTCATTTATCCGGCGTACTTCTCGTTAGCATTATCATGAAAGTAATCCGTGTTTGCCAGCTATTCATCCTGAGTCTTTCCAATTACTCGACCATTTTTACCGCCACCAAATTGTCTCGTAAGAAAGTGTATCCTTTAAACGTACGTTAGCATGTCAATTACAAATGAGACATAACTCCCGCGTGTGGTCATCGACAACATGAAGACTTAAGGTACAGTACGTAAGAGTCGCCTCAGAAAATCAAACCTTTGATAAATCAAGATAGACTATCACTTTCATCGATCTCTCGTGATTAATGGTCTTATAAGCAGCATTAATGTCTTGCTTTTATGAAGAAAACCTAATGAACAGGGAATTGATTGCTTTTTCTAAGACATTCCTGACAGCATTGAAGTATTAAATTTGTTATGGGAAAAAGGATGCTAATTCGAAACGTACTTTCCATATTCTAATACACCTTTAATCAAGGTACGATGCGCAAAATATCCGTGGTTATGAAAGAAAGCGTAGAAAACACAATAAGTATGCTCATTACTACGCATGTTTTACATCTCATTCTGAGATTATTTTTTCTGAAGCATCGAGACGTTTCTATTGTCCTGGTAAATCAAATTTTGAATAGTGCCTGTCTAATAACGGTAAATAAATTAATTTTCATACTTCTAAATATATTACTATCTGAAGTTGTTTGTTTATATTTTTGGTAGCGTGGGGGTCTTTATGGTATTGCAACATTTTGAAGATATTTGTAACTATGACTTTATGGGACCTTAACATTCTGAAGGTGTTTTTATCCATGATTTAACAGCACAATAACATTCTGAAGTTGTTTTAGGGCTCCTGTTTAAAAGTGTAGCCTGCCTCGTTGAGTTGTGACGTACCAATCTTACCAATCGGTTAGGTAGAAATGTTGTCTTCGTAAGCATAAAACCAGGTAATTTATTTGTAACAATGCATTTTTGTACTCTTATAAAAGGACAAAAGAAATCAATAGATTGCATTATACGGCTTGTCATTATCTGTGATAACTAAGAAATTTAGTTTCCTGTGTTCGTGATTACTGTCCAACTCGAGCTGACTTGATTTCACTCGTTGTCTCGTGATTACTGTACTACCCAAACTGATTTTAGTGTGTTGTGTCTCATGATTACTGTACTAGCCAAACTGATTTTAATTTATTGTGTCTCGTGACTTCCCTACAACCCAAGATGATATTACGTTATTGTGTCATGATTACTACACAAGCTGATTATGATCTGTCTGATAAACACTCTGCTTCCTAATTACTGTACTACGCAAATTGTTTTCAGCTTCCTGTGTCTCATGATTACTCTACTACCTAAGCTGAGTTTACTCTACAGTGTCTCACGATTACTATACTACCCAAGCTGATTTTACACTACAGTGTCTCACGATTAATATACTACTCAAACTGATTTTACTCTACTGTGTCGCATGATTACTATACTACCCAAGCTGATTTTAATTTAATGTGTCTCACGATTACTATAATACCCAAGCTGATTTTAATTTAATGTGTCTCACGATTACTATAATACCCAAACTGAGTTTAGTTTACTATGTCTCATAATTACCCTACTACCCAAGCTGAGGTTTGCCTATTTTTCATCATTAACGAATCACAGTCTGTGGCATTAAATCTATTCCATCGATAACGTTACATAATCCTGACAGGTTGAGCACCTATAGCTCACCTGCAAGCAATAGATTATGAAAGAGTAATGATTTATTATTTGTCAATGTCTAGGCTTTACAAACGTAATTTTACATTTTTGTTTCATTCTCGTATGACATTCTAGTGTGGCATTTCTGTCATATTTTCTGGTCAAAAGACGTTTTGCAAACCGTTAAGGCATCATACATATTATGCAAGTATATAATGGACATTTGTTTTGTCTAGTCCCTTTATTATATTGTTGTTTTCTTCATTGCAATAGGAGGATGCTTCACAGCAAATTATGTAAAATAAAGATAACGTAGGAACAATAAACTTAATACAAATGCAAAGTACAATCACATCTATTAAGTGAGATGCTAATCTTCAATAATTTTTTAAAAATATAAATGCAAGCTTGAAAAGTTATGAAAATAGAGACACTGACTGGCGCCTGTGAAAGTTAAGTTCAGAACCACCGAAAACATAGTAACCAAAGCCATAAAGTTTCTGATATAGTTAGGCAAAAAGCAGGATTGATAATTGAGGCTCAATTTTTCGCGTCTTCTACAACAGAATCCAATGTTTCTGCTTCCCTGTGCATTCCACGTCAATCCACAGGAGGATTAACGGAGATTGTACAGAATGTCTAGTCGAGTTGTAACTGTTGGCAAGTTCTGTATAAACTGTTTCGCTGATGTGGCATTTGAGCAGGTTCATCCTATATGAAATTGCTACAGTTTTGCTAATATATTGGACGGCACAGTTCTTGCATGTCATTTAGAAAATAACATTTGTGCAACAACATCTCAGTTTTTGGCTGATGCTAAAGTTCTGTCCTATCCGGTCTAATAAAACCTCATGTGAATACTGACGCGTCTTCGTGACGCAGAGTGTCTCAAAATCGATATGTACTTAGGGAGCAAAAATATTGTTCTTCTTACATACGTACAGTATCAATATTGTTGCCAATGACAACTTTATTCATTTCAGCGCGTGACATAATGTTACTAAAAGACAAAAGTTACTCATATGTCACTTCAAAGAGTATATCCTTTGAGGTATTTATATTTCGGTACAACGCCAGGTTTAATTTGCAAAACACATTCATGTATGTGTTGTTTTCTAATATTTAGAATTATATTTAATTTTAAAGATTTTCGCTTAATCATGTAATAAAACAATCATTGACCTTATTAAGGGTAATATGAAGTTTTATGAAGTTTTATGAACCTGTGAATCATATCGACCTCCACTTCGCTTCGGGCGAAGTATAGTTGACTGGTTTTTAAAACATTATATTCACTTTGACAAAGGCCATTAAGTGTATAATTTTAAATTGTTTTTATTCTTTTTGTTCAGAGCGTGATATTCCATGTGGAACGACATCCGCTGCACCAATGGTTCCAGCAGTGCGTAACCTTCCACTTTTTTCCTAGCCCGGCACACGAACTGGCCTACAACATCTTCCATATGATCGCGATGTACGGTCTCCCCTTGCTCATCATTACACTAGCCTACACCCTAATTCTCCGTGAGATGTCGAAGAAAACAAGACAGGGGCGGGGTACGTATTGGAAGCGGCGTTGACTATTAACTGCCATTTCAGTTAAAGGCTCTTCGATAAATGGAGACATATTAAAACAAAATATATTATTATGTTGAAAAACACAAGCTAATTGTATAGGCCAAACTTTCTTTAAATTGTCAGTCTTTATAATAACATTAGATTTGAAATGCAATTACGCTGTTCCAATGAACAGCAATGCACTACATATTTATTACATTTTGACCCGGGTTTTATTCACATAGTCCATGTTATAATAAAGGTTTGAATTCACTTGGATAACTGTATGGATTAGAATGCAGTAATTGGATAACTGTATGGATTAGAATGCGGTAATTGGATAACTGTATGGATTAGAATGCGCTAATAGATTCGATTTTCAAACTGCGGGGTTTTTTTTACATCATCTTCTTAATCAAGTTATTGAACACTTTTTTATTTATGGCAAAAAAAGCGAAACAAATGAAAACAAAATAATGACATAAATTGTAGAAAAATGTTAATTACTGCCAAAAGCACGCCTCTTGATAGTAGTTCAGTGAGTACAAACTTCAAGTTAATCAGAGTATAATAGTTTTCGCAATTTTTGGAAATATTTTGCAATCTGTGTATGTCAGTTATAGCTTTATGTTTAGCTAAAAATTTAATTCTTGGAAATATCATTTCCTTCAATGTTATTATTATCACGAAATCACATAATCCAACCATGGAAGGTATATTAACGTCAAAATGAATTAAAAAAGGAATCGTGCTGAATTAAATAGCTTTGATATTTGTCTTAAAATAACGTCATTTGTGATTTGTTATCGAAAGTCTGCTAACAGTAATATGAGGAATGAATTTTTTTATAAAAATTTTGTCCGATTATACCTGCAGGTTTTTTGTCGTATATAAAGACATTAATTCAAGCCTTAAAGAATAACTATGCTTCCCAGTAATGTGTATCATTTTAATTGCAGTAGATAATCAAAAAGATATTGATCCGAAGAAATCACGATGTCTGCTAAGACGTTCGAGCATTGGTGTCATAGAAAGAGCCCGGGTTCGAACACTCAAGATGACTATTGTGATAGGTAAATGATCGATAATGACTATTATTTTTACATCGAAATATTTCAACAATGATTTAAATCTTTCATCCAAACAGTAGATTTAAAATTCATTGTTTCAGATTTTATTTCACTGTTCCCTTGTTCTAATAGCTTTTCTAATGTACGTAATTTTGGGTCGAAAGATAAACAAATACTAATATAAGCATCTTCAGTCTTTCAAGAACAGATTTTGTTATTATTACTTTATTGCAAATATCGGTGTCATGACCTTTAATCTACATAAAAGTGAACCTTGTGCAAGTTGTGCTCAAGATTTATTTAGACGTAAAGTCGCCATAAGAGATAGACTAACAGCCAACCTTACACTAAACATTTGTTGAGAATTAAACCCACCAGCAGGAAAGATTGTCTAAAATTGTACCTTTTTCTCGAGATCTATTGATACACAAAAGGAAAGATTGTTTAAGAGTCTAACGTTTGCGAAAACTCTTGTGCAAAATTGCATTTTAATGCTAAAGATCTGTTGCGACGTAAAGCTGTTAGAAAAAAAATATTATCATTGAGTGTACCTTGTGATAAAAGATTTTTCAGACGTAAAGAAGTCAGAATATAAAGATTGTCCAAGATCGTACCACGTGCTAATGATTTGCTTAGATGTGATTGCATGTGTTGTAACACGGATTTAGACGCTGTGATTGAACTGCATAAATCACAGACCTACTCCCACCCCCAAGTCACCGAGTTTTCAAGTTTATTTTGCAGAGTACTACACGTGATATATCATACTATTAAATGGATTTAAATTTTCTTGTTAGCAAATAATTAGTGTGCATAATTACAAACTATAATTCTGGTTGATATATTTGCGTTGGTGCAAATATAAGGCGCATCATCAATAATCGAGGCTACGTTTCAATTTTCAGTGAGTGTGTTCGCTCTCTGCTGGACTCCATACTTTGTCGTGTCCGCGTGGTGGTGGTTTGACAGGTAAGAACATTTGAATCTTCATTTAAAATGTGTATACTAAATTTGTAGAGAAGCTGACGTTTTTGCAGTTTAATCAAATTTTTATATATCTCTGCTTATTCCAAACTAAAAGTAGTCTGAATATATTTTCATCCATAATGAACAAACGATTTAATGTTACAAATATGATAAAACTACACTTACATGACAAATTATCTAAGTTCAGTATGTACTCTAGCTCAGAGCTTAATACAGGGTTATAATAATTTTGGAACTTTGCATTTATTACCTAAGAGGTATTATTAGCATGTTGCTTGGAAATTATTGCGTTTCGCCGCAGTGATGCATGTAACGGTGTGAATATATATCATTTTCTAAGAGTAAAACAACGCATAACATGTAGGTATGCCTTATTCCCAGCATGCTTATGCATACCAAGAAGGAAATAAGTAAAATTTGATTAAGAAAAGAAAAGGAAAACAATGCTTTGATTTCTTAACCACCAATCCAATCTTGTGTGTAATTACAATCAAGGAACCCATCACCCTTGCACCCAGTTGATAAATCATATTTAAAGTATGTTTTTTGATAATATAATATTTAGGTCCCGTAATAAGAATGCTTTATAATCCGAGATCGCATTCAAAATATTGCAGCATTTGGCTCTCTGACTTTACATCTAACTTTAACATATACTGTAATAATCTCACATCAGTGTATTCCAAATGTAAACTATAAAGACCCTGTTCTATCTTCGCATACTGTTTGTTTTAATGA